>DWLI01001957.1:0-14145 GCA_018249915.1 Cecropterus dorantes dorantes | reverse complement strand
GAGGAGAACATCATCTTGGTGAGTAATGAAAATATTACCAAAAGTATTATTTAAATATTCAACAATATACCACTGATAAAAAATGATTTATATAGATAGTGAAAGGACAACACGAGTACCGTGACACTGTTGTCAGAAATACGTGCAAAAACGAGTTTCGTTTTTTTAATCCAAACTTTATGGGTCAAGGCATAAAGTCAATCGTACTGCATTTACCTATTCAGTTTTAAAATAAAAAATATCCAGTACTAAATATATTTGGCATTTATCCGAGAAAGTAGGTTATTTATTGTATAATGTTTGTATTGTTGTAATATATTTACGAAATCCGAGCTTCATACATACCTCTGTCGAATTTCATGCAATTTAATGGAACAATTAGAGCAAATAGAAGAATGCACAGCTTAGCAAATAAGTTATGTCCAATGAAATATTTTTAATAACTTATTTCACTGCAAATATTTATTACAAATAGTTATGACTAAATAAGATATCACAGTTCTTAACTTTCCAAACAACCGCACACACTACAATATTAGCGGCGCTAATCGATTTCACCCCTAATCGATAATATCGATTCGTTCCTCGTAGTGCCGATTGAGCTGTAACAATCGAGTAATGTCTCCCACGACGCGATTACATAAGTGGTCACTGAACCACTTAATATTATGGCGGCAAGTGCGACAATTCGACCTCGATGTCGCAAACTGTTTCAATCGATTAACCGGCTAATTATTCGGATTGAATTACGTACGCCCTAATCGAGTGTGAGCTGTTCTCAATAAAAGTTGGCACATTGACACTATTATATTGTCGGTTATAAATTATGCCCGAAAATAATGATACTAAAACAGGTTCTGACCGAAACAGAAAATTGACTGATTTACAAGCGATTATAAGCTCGTAACTCAAATAGACGGCTCAGTAGTTATGTAAATAAAACTATATTAGTAACATTGAAAATTCCGTTTGACCAAATTTTCTCCTTTGGCATTTTTACACACCATCTCAAATCTTTTTTACTAATGGTTACTTTGTAAAAATATTTTTTAGTTTTTTCTATTTAATAATAATAAAATTTTTGATTACGATCTTTTACCGGAAAAGTGTATTTTTAATGGTTCTTATACATTTTTCAACAATGAACAGGTCGATATTTTTAATATTTATGTTACAGAACTCTCATTAGCGACCAAAGTTCAAAACATACCATATAACCGTTTGCGGCGTAACTTCAATTACAACATAATTATGTTACGTAGGATTTCGATGAAGAAATGTGGTTAATTTCCGTTTCCTATTTAATAACACTATTAATGAATCAGCTTCCTTTTTAGGATATCATGTCATACTAGGTGCTACAAACATCAACTAATAATGTTAAAGTTTATGGTCATAACAAATTATCGTCATTAATAACGCTACTTAAAAAGGAAAATAATTATTTTTATCAAATCCAAGGATATACAAACAAAATATGCCATCAGAATAAGAAGTATGTAGTATTACTGGATATATACTTATTCAAAATATTGTAAGTTAAAAACTGGCCTATGAAAATCTTAGAAATAGCTGAACTAATTTTAATTTTTAAGAACAAGGGAGTAACATAAATTATCCGAATATTTTCTGGACAAGGAATATATTAAAAAAGTGGAAATGATTAAATCTCATAAGCAATACGTATTATCAAATGTTCAGAAAAGACCTATTTACCTATCTTCAAACAGGAATATCAACCGTTACTGTGTTCTGGTTCCTAT
Organism: Cecropterus dorantes dorantes; assembly: GCA_018249915.1. Taxonomy (NCBI): domain Eukaryota; kingdom Metazoa; phylum Arthropoda; class Insecta; order Lepidoptera; family Hesperiidae; genus Cecropterus; species Cecropterus dorantes. The sequence continues at coordinate 12,382 of DWLI01001957.1, read as the reverse complement.
CTTAGCTAGCATATAAATTCATCTTAATTTTCCTTGTCACCTCGTCTTTTCCCACCCACGCACTTATAAAATGTACAAATAAAAAATAAACCGTTGGTGTATGTGGGTAAGTTTACGTATTTTAGATAGTTAATAACCAAAACTGATGTTAAGTCATCAACGCCTCAAGGCATACTTGTGTAGGAAGAAATATATGTTGTAATAGCTTTTACCTGCGGCTTCGCTTGCGTTGAAGCAATAAAATTGCACCTAATCTCAAAAATTTAAATAGTTTTAACATTGCTTATAGCTGACAGATCAAAATAACATGAAATATACAAAAATTCAAAACGGCTGAAGCTATAGCCAATAACATATTCGTTTGAAGGTTTTGAAATTGCTAGATTTACAAATATTTTGACAATCAATATATATTTTTTCATAAAAGTTTATAAAAAGTATTCTATGTTCTTTTTATAACCTTTAAGAATATGTGAACAAAGGTTCGTGGTAATAATCGGTAGAATAGTTTTGGCGTGAAAGCGTAACAATCAAACTTACATTCACATTTATAATATTAGTAGAGATGTATATAAAAAAGCGGCTAATAGCAGTGCATTGGAAAACACATTATACCATTTGTTTTAAACATTACAATATACACGAAATAACAATATATACATTTTATTTATGCTCTTGGTAAGGGTTGAGAAGATAAACATAAAATGTAAGTGTACAGTCACTGTTCATCAAAAACTTAAATACCAAAGAGCAGATTTGAAAGTTCCTAGAACCAAAGGTGAAATGCCAAGATTTCTATTTGCCTAGATTTTCGAATCTTCTCCCAACCTTAAAGTACCTTATTTTAGAAACCTAAAATTAATTTTCACTTTCTTTGCTAAAGATGCCCCGGTTTTTATATTATTTTGTACCCTCTTTATCTTGATATCTACCTTCTGCATCATAGTATATATCTTTTGTCACACAGAATGATTTGTCACAAAGATTTTTATTATGGAAGAATAACTGCTCTCCTTTGCTGACTAAAAAAAATAACAAATTTTGAACCTATTAATTGGCTCATTGATAATCAAACTCTGAAATGATATACTGTAACTGATTTCGACGAGCACGATTTTTGTCCGTAGGCATTCATATTTAATACGCATCCCAAATATATTTAAATCTACGACGCAGAATTATTCAAACGTTCTCGGATATAAATTCTGTTGAACTTGGGTCACGACTACTCTCTAATTTACATGATAATTTTAAAGAATAATTTTAAAGTTTAACAGCATAATAAAACCTACAATTAATTCATCAAATATAAGATTTTTTATCAATTAATTTTAACAAACCTCATATTATTTTAATCATACTTTCTTCGTTAATCAAACGTAATCCCGTGGAAATAAAAAACTTCCAATATATGTCCGTGACTTACCTTTTTTGCAGTGCACGTATTTTCTATATGAAATCGAAACTTGCTTGAGAAAGTTAACATGTCAACACATTCTTGACTGTTCAATCTGTAATTGGTGATAACTCAAATACTTGTTAATCTAGTTGTACAGTGTGTTTAAATATTTATTGATCAACGCAATATGCATATTGATGAATTTATTCATTAAATGTAACATTTTTCCGATACTTTGCTATGTTGTAATTATAATATTAGTTACAACTAAGTACTCATATACTAGAATTTCTATAGAAACGAGATAATGATGTGCATTGAAATAAAAAAGAAAACAACTAGGGAAATGCTTTTAAATAACTGAAACTACACATAACTGAAATCTGAAATAAATATGGCCTTTGTATAACTAATCCTACTAAATCTATTTTCTGACATTCAATGGTGTATCAATCATGTTGTATTATAATACGTTAATCCACATTAATCCTTAATTTGTGACAAAATCGTATTACATAACTGTTTTCTCCTGTATGCGCGGGCGCTGAGTTTTGACAGTTTATCCAACATGGCCGCCTCACAATGGCAGTTGGCGGGAAGAAGTATTAATAAGACAATTAATCAAGCTCTTGTTTGAGTTATTACATGAGCGGATGTGAAGACACCAAGCTTTCACGACAATGCGTGATTATACGCTTTATGTCCGCTTTAGTTTTACTTATTTAGAAGTTATGTGAAAATCCGCGTTGACGTAATGTTGCTAGCGTACTAAATCGTTCAACAAAAATTGTTGCGAAGTAACATTGATCTACTTAATGTTTTCCAGGTATTTGTTATAAATCATCATTTCTACGTGGATAGCATAATATATGCATATTATGCTATAGAATCAACAATAAGCATGTAGCCCACCTGCTGTAGAGTAGAGTACGTGCTGTAGAGTACTGTACTTACGCCTGTTATTATAACTTTATACCGCTGTGGTAAAGCAGAATTAAATGTAACAATGATGCCGCTATAGTTAAACAACAGATATCTGAAGATCTGTCTATTATCTGTTTGAAGTTAGTTCTCGGGGTTAACCACGCACCTATTGCCAACATCAGGTGAGACTAATTTTGTCCGGGGCTTATTACGATTTCCGTGGGCGGCAGTGGTTACTTCCCATCGGGCTCGTTTACTACTTATACATTATAAAAAGACCTTGGGAATATTTCTTCATGAGATTCTATTGCGGATTTGGATTGACGTAGTTATGAAATAATGACCATTATATCTGAACAAACCGCTAAGACCATCAAGGTTCGACGCATCTAAACTTGGCCACCAAAACATAAAATAATGAATTGAAGTAGCAATGCAGTATATCGTAATAATTGATGATAACATAGCATCGTGTCAGGGTCGGGTGTTACAAAAGTTATGCAGTAAGGCGCAAGGCGTGAAGGCTGCTAATCAAACATGATTAGTGATAAACAGTTACAACCTTCCTAGTATCCTGTGGTTTCTCTGCCGAACATTTAGAAATCGGCAGATTTAGGCTAGTTTAAGTATTTACTATGTCGATTATAGTAAATCGCATAATAGGGCGCAGGTGCAAAAAACAGGATTATAATTATTACAATATTATTTTGAAACAATAAAATAACAGTAATATTTTTCTGTTTGTTAAGAACGTAAGAATAACAAAAATAATAATATAAAAGGCATATTATGGAAATGTAATATTTTTATTGTGAGTAAAATGTGTATTACAGTGATATTTAATTTTACGTAAAGATTATTATTGAATACAATTTGGAGTTAGAAATGAGTTTGTTTTGAGCGCCATATTACTTAAATCGTTGGTTGACGGTAGAAAATCATATTCAATATATTATTGTTGGAAAGAATTGGAATACAGACTAAGAATCGTTAATGGTTGGAGAGATAATGAGGGAAAGATGAAAGAAAATACGTTACGTGAGAGCCGTAAACCAAGAAAAGAGGTGAATAACATAATTTAAGCGAACTTTTTATTTACTTTGAAATAGTTAATTTCAAACTGAATAAAAAGTACTTGAAGATATTTCAGAATTTCATTTAGCGGAGTTCTTTAGTTTATTACTAAATCTATCAGACACTTTAAATTGATTTCGTTTATCGGAAATTTAAGTCATGCTTTTTAATTGGATTTGGGTTACAGCCCACATTTTTAAAATAATTCCTTAAGCATTCTCGGATATTTCAAAAGTCGACAAATAAACGAACATCGGTCCGTTCGTACCGCAATAAATATAATGTTATCCGAACGAAATCGAAAGTAAATTGGATATTCTAAAGAAACCACTTTCGATGGAACTCATTTACACATTTACTTCATGGGTCATTGAATCTGACAAAGCAAATATAGCGGTACGAGACGGGTTTGTGAGAAACTGGATTTCTATAGAGTTCAACCACATGTTTTGGAGTTTGTTTACGAAATATTCAACAAGCATTCCTTATACGTATATATACATAATAATTTGAATCTATTCCTTGTAAAAAAAACTGTATCATAATATGGTATCACTAGGTGTCTTACACAGTTTCACTCGCTACTAAGTATGAAAAAAAAAAAAAACAAACAAACAAAGCGTTATGTTATATAGCCAATAGCCTTGCTCAATAAATGGGCTATTGAATACAAAAAGAATTTTTCAATTCGAACCAGGAGTTCCTGAGATTAGCCCATTCAACCAAACAAAGTCTACTGCTTTATTATATTAGTATAGATTTGATATTAGTTTATTTTATATCTATTATTCAAATATTCATTTTTATTCACCAAACGTAACTTTGTTCGATGTACTAGGAAATACTGCTATGGAATAGTATCCTATTCTCTTAAAAAGTCAGTTTTCCTGTGACATAAGCCCGTTTTACAGTTGTAGAATCTTTTGAAGATTCTTATGACAATCATATGCAATTATATATATATGAGTCGTAATTATCCCGTAATTCATGTCCTCAATAACTACACCATCTGATTTATTATTGTTTCTTATTTAAGTGATAACCGTAAATAATAATTTGTTAAAGACCAATAATAATACAAAAATCTAAAATACAAAAATCGTTAAACCTAATTAATTTTTTAACAGTTTGGTATTAATATAAAAAGTTCAACATGTTCCTTACGTAATGTAGAAGTTATAAATAATGTTTAAACTAAATTATAATATTATTATAACTCTTGGACAGCACTTTCGCTTATTGAACAATCTTAAATGTCTCGAAGATTAAACTCAGCAAGAAAATCAATTTTACTAAAGACCAGTGACATTTCAAGCGAACAAAAACTTAAGACTCTACATTATTATCGTCGAAATGTGTTTCGAAAATTTTAAGCTCTAATTATACTTACAATTTATTTGAACAGAAATAAATTTACAACGATTTGAAATCAATTATATTTTTGTCTGGTTAAAATTAATTAAATTAGCTTAATCAAATTTTATCTGACTAATTCTTGTCTTGTAAATTGTTAATCAGTTATGTATTCATAAAACGCAAAATAATTACAATATTAAAGTAATAAAAGATGAAATGCTTTTATTAATTCCTTTTTTTGCTTACACAAATAATTACAATAGAAATTAACAAAAAATAGTTCAGAGATACTTTTTATTCGTAATAAACTTTACTAAAAACGAACGGATTGAAGACTAGATTTCCATAATTTTCTGATGTATTTTAAACGCATTATAATTATCTTGGTCTCTGAGAAGTTTAATTGCTCTTTGAATACGAGCTAAATATTAGATACACAGTGTCTATAAAGGTTGATCGAAATATTTATCAAGATTCCTTCACAGGTATCCTAGCCTCTGGGAACCAGATGACTATCGTTTCCTGAAACGCTAAAGCGTGCACAGATAAGTATCCACACTCAGTAAAACACTGTTCATGATGCCAGCATTACTAGTAAGGAGATCGCGTGATCTGATCCTAGGATCCATAGCTGGTCATTAGCTACTTATACCATAAAATGATTTGCAGCGATAAGCGATTTAGAAATTCTCTCTTAAATTACCTGTAAGATATGTCAGTTAAATATTTCTCACTAAAACCAAAATCGATCCAAGAAACACATCGACGGTTTGTGAGAATTCACAATTTGTGTTGAAGTTATTTCCTTAAGAAGCATAAATATTTGTAAATTTAACAGCACTATACGACGCTCATGAGTACGCTCGTTGACTCCTAAATGGATGAGTTTTTTGTTTACTTAATCCAGTTCCACAACTATACCTGAAAGTACAAATGCTTAATAATATATCCAGAATACAATTTATTTGAAAAATTACATATTCTAAATTGCCACCCAATATTTAAATTAACGTCTCTTAAATTCCAAAACATCTTTCTCACTACAGGGAGAAATCAATATATTTATTATATTTCAAAAGATATAATTAAAGTATATAAAAATGTATATAATTGGTCTTTAAATAAAAAGGCTAAAAATTCAAAATATAATAAATCGTTTAGCTAAATAAACATACCTTTCATTAGTTAATTAATTCGTCACGCCTTTTTAATCAAGAAATAATTAAAATAAAATGAAATCATCATTAAAAAAATAAAAAATGATCCGATGTGATGCTGATGTCATGGGTCTCAAAAACGAAGACCAAAACAGGTAAATCATTACTTCGAAAGGTTATTTACCCCACAGTTTAGTCATTTTTTGTGGCGGTTGTAATCTCTCTCATACATTTTGGAACCTAAAATACCATTTTAGGTACCTAAACACTCCATCAGCGTTACAATATCCTTTAATGGTTTCTTGTGGGAATTTAAAATTTATTTTAAGTAGTTACAAAGAAATGTCTGATTTTCATATAACCTTAATCATCAAAAACAGAACTTGTATGTATAGATGATGTTTGTTAGTCTTTCACCCAAAAATTACTTAACGGATTGAAGTGGAATTTAGCTCATAACTAGTTTATGACTTGGAATTACACTTACTCTTCACCGTGTAAAACAAGGCAGCTCATAAAAAATCATACAACTCCTCATAAGAACTCTTGTGTATTCGATATTGAAACCTAACATTGAAGGAAAATCTTAGACGCAGAGTAATGTAGGCATGATCAATATATTCCTTACTAATCTTGGATGTTTCAATTCTATGACAGTAGATACATTATGTAATGTTTGGAAATAATATTAACCCGTGATAAAAATTCACTTCAAATAAGTAAAGTTAGAAGTTACGTGCTAAAACTTTATACAAACAACTCAAACGAGTTTATGGGTTAAACCCGTAAGAGCGAATTCCGTTTTAAAATTAATATTTCAATAAATTCTAATCACGCAGATATCTTATAATTTTATTGCCATATCTTTAATACAAAGAACCCGTATGTATCATTCAGATAGAACACAAGTCACGAAGATATCATTTTGATGTAACTTTTGATCATCAATTTGACATCAAGGAGATTAAAAAAATTAATGCCTTACAACATCGAAAAGGTTTGAAAATTACAACTAAAGGTTGAACAAACGGATTCCAAATGGTACACAACATCCTTGTAATTAATAATTATGATTTATTTGTACATGTCCATAGTAAATATTCGTTGTTATACGAGTAACTTAATAATTTACTCCATACAAGAACGCATAAAGTAAATCTCCACGTGAAATATAATTAAGGAAAACTAAGTACAGGGTACTCTGTAACTTGATACTAATTTCATTCAGATTTATTTAATTGTTAGAGGTACATATTTACTGAGATAGGATAGGTTAGGTTAGATAAGATATACGAATAATTTCTTCTAAATCTACATTTTCACCATAATAGCTTGCGTAAGTAAGGTAATATACAAGTTGGTATACAATCTGTTGTTTTTTGTTATTATACATACAATAGCGCGTATCTTGAATCACGAAAATAATATTTCACCCATCTTGTAATTATGAATATATCATGAAATATAATATCATTTAATATATTAATCCATCAAACCATAATTAGTACTATATGTATGTAATGTAACCGAGAATCGAACTTATAATATATACATATATGAAGGTTAGGATGCCAGCTTATTTAAATATTAGACGACCAACTGAGTCCTTAGAAATGGCAACGGATCTTCAATTGACTTCAAATAGATCTCTGTTCAATACGGAGTTACTTACAGATGTCCAAGAGCGGTAGCGTTTACTTACCACGTGGACTGAGTGCTCGTTTGCTTCTTCAATTTTATAAAAGAGAAAATACACCTGTACATCTGAATTAATTCAAAACCAGTGATCATTATCATTAAATTACATTGACTACTACACAGTTGTAAGGAACAAGTATGTAAATGACTGTCAAATAAGACAATGCATGTCTCCTACGTACGATTACACTGTAATAAATCATTGGTTCCATTTACATAACTCTAAGAGGGATACACAATTTCAAAAGGCCAAAAGTTCATTTATTAGTAATTTAATTTTACGTTACTAGGTACCTGGTACCTACATGGTACCTACCCAATAAGATATTAAAACCTAGTATTTATAGTTTAAAATGTCCCATCAAAATCACTGACATTTTCACAGTGAGATGTGCTTTAAGAATTGCAGAAATTGTAAAATAAATTAACAATCATGTATTTGAAAAGAATAGGATAAGTATTTTTATTAAACACACCGCTAAATGTAATGTCGTATTGAAATACCACGGCCATTATTACTTTTAGAAAGAGCAATTATACAAAAATGTAGTGATTAAGGCTTTCATAATATATTTTGACTACGCACTTGGCGTACCGGTCATCATATTGGTCAACCTTAAAAGGGTTTCATTTGATATCTAAATGATAAATGTAGATTTATTTTTTGCGTTTGCGTAAATAGTACTTATTTATGTGTACTCGGTATATTTATATTACGAACCACAATAAAAACATAATACTATTAATTCATATATTTCTAGTACAATATTGTTTTATAAAGTCTCACAGATTTTAATGTCTTTGAATCAAGAACCTAACACACGCCATGCAATTTAAATCTTAAAGAAATTCCCAAGCTCCAGAAGCGAATTTACATCCTACAATCGTTACCCGTAAAAACATCAATTTCCACATCAGGAAGTTCGTATCCTGCTGCTATAAATAACGAAACTGTACCATAACGTCTAATTACGAAGTCTAATCTATGCGTACGCAAGAAACTAGAGATTTCCGTTACCTTTGTTCATTATGCATTCGAGCACGTAACATTGAATGCACCTGCTTCTCACAGAATGCAGCTTATTGCATTGTTTTCCTTCCGAGGCTCTGAATTAGCGGTTAGCAGATCAGTTCCGAGCGGCGAGAAAGTGTAATGTAATAATATGAATCAATCGGATGATATGCTATGGTCAATCTTCAATTGTCGGAATAATGGGGTTCGGTTTTTTCATCGGATTCCTTTTGTAACCATTTCTAGGATAGGAATCAGTATTTTTCTTGAAATAGGAGGAGCCAATTGGCTTCCGGTATAACTAATCAAAAATAATCATTGCTTATATTGCATACAATTTAAGGAGGGCATGGAATTTGTAGGTGGGAATAAAGTATGCTAGCTATAATCTACGCTGTATTTTTCAAATCCATGACAACAATCTCCGATCATAAGTGAATCTGGGAATAAATGTCATATTCAGATTTTTCCAACGCATTCGAATCTACGCATAGTGTCAAATCAATTATTTGTGATATGTAAGTATATCGTTCTTATTTAGAGAAGATCCAAGATCCAAGCAGACTTTTCCATGTAATCCAGAGAAGAAAGTAATATTTTTAAGTCCCATTGCGGAATTTTTATGTCTCCCTTATGGCCAATCCAGAATAAGAAATGCTCTAAACGGACAAAACTGTATAAAAATACCTAATAACTATGAAGTTAACAGAGTAAATTATTTGTATGAACTGTGTTGGAGTTCTACACACAAAGACCTCGATGTAAATCTGCCTTTAGAAAATAAGAGACCTTACATAATACACGGCGGAAATGTTTCTTTTCTTTTCCACAATGATCACAATGCGGGAGATAAGCGAAGAAAGTCTCGTCATCACAACAGGAATAGCAGTGTTCCACCGGAGACCGCTGAAGCGACACGCATCCATTATGCATGAGGTTCGGTCTCGAAACAACGCAGCGACGCCGGTATGAACGTCTCCGTTGAAAGCTATCGCGCTGTCAATCGCTAATCGTCTGAATGCACGTAAATATCTCTTGTTTCGTGTTCCGTAGTCGAGTATATTAAGCGTATTAGCGATATATTTTGTTAATTGTAGAAGCTAACGTGCTGACAACGACTGTTAACTGCCGCCCATGGACATTGATAATCGTTTTTAAAGTAAGAAGTGGCAAACGCATTCAGTCAAGCTCATAGTAAGTGGCCAATGCCACTCATAGACATCTGTTATTAACTCAAAATTAAATTGGAGTTTTTCAGAAAGGCAAAAGATGCGTTGCAATTCCTGAAGACTAAGTAGACTTATCAAGTAGAAATGAGTTTGTCTCCGGAGTCAAATCACAAAGGTCTACTGCATTTAATCGTAACTTGATTGCAAATTCTAAAAAATAGAAGTACTTGCACCATAACGATGCTGCTACTTTAAATCACGCAACATTCCTTATGAATAAATCAAGTAAAGATTTTGAACCAGACACTGATGAAGCCATAGACAGAATTTCGCATAAATTAGTTAAAATTCTTTTAACTAACCAATACTTACGCAATAAGTGTATCGCAACATCCCATAGAAACATGTGACGGTGTTGCCCCACGATGCGTTAAGTGTCATTAGTGTTGCCAATATTTGATGGACGCTGATACACTGAAATTACAAAAATCCAAGCAATGTTGCAAGTTTCATTGTTAGGTATTCATTTTCTTCCATTCCTTTTTTCTTCCATTTTCTATTCTATATCTTTTCTACTCCCATACTCACTAAATTGAGTATCACACAAAATTGAGTATCTCTCAATTTTGTGGGCCGTGACATACACAAAGATAAGAACACCACTATCTAGACCATGAACAGAAATCTAAACTTATAATTTAGATATAATGTTCCTGGCAGGCACATTTTTGTGTGTGATTTTAAAATCTCTTGATTCAATCTTCTTCATATGAAACTTGTGGATTCAGGTCCCTCCCCATAACTAAGGAAGACCTTCAGTGCACGCCACCACGCTGCTTAAGTTCACATTTATGAAGGGGATATGGTTTAGAGTCCAACACGTGTAAGATATATTCAAAATATTTTTGTTACAATCGGGGCCGACAGCTAAATATGACCTCTGAAGCACGGAAACGCCAATGAAACTTTGCCACTAGCAGTCCCCATCTAACTTCCGACCACGCCTCGAATTTCTTAATTTAATTTGATCGATGGAGATCTAAACAAGACGTGTAGATATGCGCGCATACAAAATGAGTTATATTTCGAGGTTTTAATCAACGTCTAATATAGTCCAATTTCTCTTAGGTAGCAATCTTAATCAAAATACCCGTACATTGATTTTGCAGGAGACTAAGTGAGCACTCATGTTTGATGTCGTTCGTATCTTTGTTATACCTATATCCTTATTAACATCCTTTAAAAAAGAACATAACCATAAAGGATTCCTTGATAATACTTTATATAATAATTCCTGTAAATTGATATTTTCCAGGTGTCTATTTTAATTGCCTCCGGAGATATTTACTGATCATTCTCGCAGGTGTATGGCATTTGCGGAAGTCTCATGCGGCGGTGCGTGTTGCATATCGCATTTTTTTCTAATATCACGCAATTATAAGTGAATGTACTGAGAGTACACCTCAGAACAACGCCCCAACGCGCGGTTTTAACCGGTATATCTATGAAAATAGAGACTGTTTTCGTGAGGCAGTATTAAATCAGCGCACGGGCTAATCTGCTAAACATTGTATATATCGCTAATACTATGCTCATTTAGCGAAAATGACTCTTTTCTCACATTTTTACGATTCCTTTTAGCATGAAAATAAAATATGAACCCACATTAACTATTTTGTTCGTGTTTGAAAAAGCACTTTATTATATGGTAGTAACCGTTGGTTATTGGTTGTTTCGTATTGGATTATATGTGGTAGAAGGTAGAAATTAGTTAACACGCGATGTGTATGTGGATGAAGTCCGTAAGTACTTATTAACTTTTGCCTATCGCTTGAATAGTTAATTAGATTTACAATGTATTTTATTAAAATATCATACAATGGCACAAAAATAAAATACTTTTCACAAAAAAATAACCATTTGAATTTTCTTGAAAACTATAACACGTTTACTTTTTAAATTCATTCATTTTTAACGCAAGTTAACACTTACTATTGCTTTAATTAGTTTATAAAAATACTAATGAGTTTTATCTAAAATTTATAAGAAATAATATGAAAATGTAGTCATGTATTAGTATCTCACACATGTAATGCATTCTGAAACGTTCACATAATATACGACGGGTTATTAGAATTTGCATTACATAAAACTATTAAAATAGCACCTTAATATCGTTAAATATATTTTATAACGCATTTAAAAATTAACGTAATTTAGACATTAATGAAATGTACGACTATATTAATGTATTTTGATCGACAGAAGATATCACATTATTTATGTATATTCAATTAAATATCAAACTGATACATAACATTTAATAATAAACGTTATATTAATGAACTGGTCTCAATATTAGTATCAATATAGTGTTACTATAATCACAATGTATTTTTTTAAATTTAAAAATAGAACGAGCACGAAGTTCAGTAAGTGTTTAAATGTTTCTTGCTCTTAATTTAGTTATAATTCTGATCGGGTATATAAAAGTGTACGTTTGGAAAACAAGTTTGTATGCGTTATAATATGACTTAAATAAACGTAATTAATATTTCCAATCACCAAAATTGCATCTGTCCGTAAGAAACAC
>DWLI01001956.1:0-14149 GCA_018249915.1 Cecropterus dorantes dorantes | reverse complement strand
TAAATTATTTGCCGTGCCGTCCTGTCACACACTTGCCCACGCCAACTCTCCGATCCTGCGTACACTCTCGGCTCTCAACGCTCTTATTGAAACCTTTCCAGATTTTGACATTTTTGTTGACAAGTGGAAGAAAGTCCTTAGTGTGTGTCTAAGGTTCAGCAAAACCCCATGATTTATTATTATGCATGCATTAAATTGATTCATTATCTTATTATAATTCTATTATTTGTTTTTTTTTAATATGACTTAATATTATTGTGTTAATTAGTATAAGTGGTATTGTACCGTTCTGATTAACAATAAAATAAATAAAAAAACAGTCACTAGTGTGAAAATAAACAGTAACTGTAATTTTGCCAGATTACTCCTTACTTTAGTACATAGTGATGTATTTGTATCGATATGTAGGTGCATACAATTTTACTCTACATGAAAAATTACATGTACCCATCCATAATTCTACCATTCACACTTTTTAAATTACCCACATATATTGTATAAAAAGTATAAGTTATATCTCATTCTCATAGTGCTCTTGGTCTTTTGGCGGAAATAAATCTATTGCACCTGTTTGGTTAACGCTTGGCTACTATTCAAGTTTAAAAATAGATAGATACATTCGAGTGTCTACTTAATAAAGTAAACTAGTTTTAAAGTATAAAATTCTACTTATGCTATATTTTTTTTATAAACATTATACTAAAACTCGTATGTAGACACAGTTCCACAAGTCCAGTAAATAAATAATAATGTAAAAATCTTATTCTGTTACAGATATAGCAGTACAACAATAACGTTGCCTCGGAATAGACTATAAAATTGGTAAGTAAATGTTTGTAACACTTACTAAAATCTATCATTTAATAAAAACTAATTAAAAATCAAGTCATTTTTCGCATGTCGTTTATACCACACAAGTTGGTACGTGACGGAATGATACGCCACATGGAATCGTATAAAGATACGTTTCCTATTTTGCTTTTTACGATGTTTTTAAAAATATCTTACTAAAGTTAATTTCTTTTTTGGATCAAAAAATTATGATTATGTACAATAATTTGATATGAGTTACCTACTTTATATAGTCTCTGTTTACGTCTGTCATTATCTACCTACGTAAGGATACTGTACATCCTCGATATAATAAAGCTGAAGAGAATTATGAGGTTTATTATGGAGGTTAGATTGGTCTCAATTCATTTTAACTTGTTTAGTTCTTCTACGACGTTTAAGAAACACCTGTTTTGTTTCTCATCCTTTGCAACGTTAACAACAAAGACAAAAAGCAGTGTATACGTTGCTTTACATGAAATAGGAATGATTCTCATACGAAAGCTCAAAGTGCCTGATCCTGGACCTGTTGACACATAACCTGTTGATTTTTTTATGAAATTATGTGTAAATAATTAGTAGAAATATAATAATGCTACGTAAATGGCAAAACCTGTATTCGAATACACCCACCTTATATAAACTTGTTACGGTGGCCCTATTGAATCCATAACTGCTTGGTGTTCAAAAAACACGGAAAATAAGGGCTGGCAAACACCGTTTAAACCTGACGCGGACGTATACGATGTATTCAGTGATCGACCTAATACAAATGCACCTTAATAAAATCATAAGAGAAATATTAACGCAGTCACTCGAATACCCTAAGGGATCATACTTATCGATCAGAGGTGAATAGAGTTCCTCATTAAAGTCATGTAAATAGGTCAACTTTTTTGTAGTACAAAAGAAATATAATAGTTATTTAGATTTTGCATTTCGTATCCTTCACAATAGGTATGTACATATATCGATAGATATTTTAGATGGCAAGAGAATGAATAAACGTTTATATGCAGTGTAATTAGGGGCTGAAATGGGGGATGGCTGCCAGGGACGCATTGTTGAGGATGTGAGGGTATTTCGATGATCACTTAAGAGTCATAGAAAAAAGGTCATCATATAAGTTTACATCGCATCATGTCTGTATTACTATAGGAGGAAGTATTTAAAATAATTAGACAAAAACAATTTCAAACCTAGTAACGCTCATGACTAGCTACGTCTGTGCTGCAATTTGCAAAATTATTTTACTATAAAAAGTCTATAAAGTGCTAAGCGCTTCTCCAAGGACGTCGTTATTTCAAACGACTTTTTCGTCACACCGGTCACAGTGAAATAAGAAGCGAATACGGTACGAGCGGATTGCATAGGCACAACCGCCATCTATGATTCTAATTTGTAACGATTTTAATATAATAGTAAGTGAATAAAATGATTTATATTTTTTTATCAATTGTGCTAGTGTGTGGAGCACGACTAATAGATACCTAGTAGGTATAGTCGATTTATTTGGAGAGACTCACATTCGTCAATTATTTAAAAAAAATCGCATTCCTTTAATATCAATTATAAAATTAAAACAAACTTAAATAAAAATACTAAGTAGATACATGTTACAATTTATAATTTTAATAATTTATGTAGTGTCGAGCATTTATTAATTCAATTCGAATTTGGGCTATCACAATTATTACACTACAGCAAGTTAATTAATGTATAAAATATTATATGCTTAAATCATGTGCTTTTACCAAATATAATAGTTATTTTAATAAATAAAACAATAATTGAAAAAACTACAATATTATGTCGTTGATTCTCTGTGAACACGGTTTCTGAACCTTACGTGTAACGCCATCCGTCGTTTATGAGTGGCTCTGCCTGGCTGTTATACTGTATCTATATTTCTGCTTTCGTCTATAATCGCTAACATCGCTTCGCTTATTACACACGGCGTGCAAGTGTGATGTGAAAATGTACAGAAATAACTAAAAAGCAATGTCGTGATCTATTCTTCGAAATCATAAAACGATAGATGATTACATAAATTTAATTTGTGACATGAGCAATTTTCCTCGCATCCTTACTGCTTTTAAATCACTGTAATATGTACTGAGATAAGAACATAGGGTCGTGAGAGAACCTCTTCTGTTAGTTCTCAGTACGAAACAGGTACTTTAGTTCCATTCGCCTTGATATTATCTCACCCCATGTATTATGGTAAATATCATGTAATAATTTTATTTTTTATTTTACAGATCACAATGGCACTAATACTACAGTATGTGAATGATATTCAATTATTTTGGGACAAATACGGAGGTAATTTCTATTCTAATATTGCAATAAATATTTACAGGTATAAAAAAATTAAATATTGTTTAAACTATTAAAACCTGAAATTACCAACACCATTGATAGTTAAATAATCCTTACTTTCAGTTTAAAAGTTAGGACAACATTTTATTAAAATTATGTCGAATGTTTTCAGATCCTCGGACGAATCCATGGTTCCTGATGAGTTCCCCACTTCCTACATTAATCATATGTCTAAGCTATGTGTATCTAGTCAAGGTATGTTTAAAACCATATCATAAAAATTAATCTCATATATTTGCAAATGAAAAGGAAGAATGACAATAAGTAACAAAATACATTTCCACAATTTTAAGAATTATTGTCCATTGGTTGATCTGTGTGTTTGAAAAGCATCAAACCGAAACAACCAAATTATAATATAAGATTTCGAAAAAATGTCTATAGTTCATATCTTGCACTAACTATTAATGTTACGACAATTGAACATATTTGAAACCGTGGGGCACATATAGTATTAAATAAGAATATAAAAAAACTACATTTTTTAATCAATTTTAACTAGAATTATAGCTAGCACATAGGTCACCTTTAACAAAATTATATACTTTTTGCAATATTTCTATAGTAAATTTAATTACAGTATCTTTTGTTTTGCAAAATACTGATATAATGAAATGTGAAAACACTTCAGATATAACAATAATAATTCATAAGTGGTGTCTATTTGTCACCGTTTCCTCACATGAAAAGCCCTACAAAGTAGTTCTATTTATAGGTCTGACCTAAATCAGCATTAATATTAGATACAAATGTTGCACAGTTTTTACACTGGTATCTTATATCTTTTCAGGTTTTAGGACCACGGTTTATGGAAAATAGGAAACCGTATGAATTAAAAAATGTGTTAATAGTGTACAACTTTCTACAAGTATTATTCAGTGCGTGGTTATTCTATGAGGTAAGAGATTTTTCATACTAATGTCGTAGTGACATACATTTAAGTAATTTAGTATTTCTGTAGAAAGTTCAACTCTATTTTAACCTAAAATGAATTTGCAGTCACATTTTTTTGAGCACATGTTTCTTGCACTTAACTTTTCAATTTCTACTTCAAAAATTTTAATTTCAAATTTTTTTCTCATAGACATGTTTGTGGGAATACTGTAATGTCAAATTTTAGTATGTTGGTATTTTTCATTAATAAAATATGTTTGCTTCATATAATATGTTAAGTGCACTATTTCTTGCACCTGTTTAATGCAAAAAGTTTTACAATAATACCATGTAGCTTATAACAAGTAGACAATATTCATCAAGAAACTACTGTTTAAAGATTAGAATCTATAAGGACCTTTATGTGCATAATATGCACACATTGTAATAAGATTCATATTGCACAAAAAAACCTCATGAAAACATAAAATGTTAAAGTTACAGCCAATTTATTTAATTGGTCATTGTCATGAATATTCAATACTTTTAAAAATTATTTGCATTTATCCAACAATTAATAACAATTAAACAATATACACTGATAATTGCATACATTTGTAATGCTAAAATAAAATTAAAAGTAGTGTTTGTGTAAGAAATTATATATTTATTTACGACCCCAGCTAGTATGTTACCTTCGATTGTGATGTATGCTTTATTCAATAAAATATCTATGTTACACAAACTTACCTGACACCTGTAATAGTTCCACTTTTTTTAGGTTTACTATAGTTTTATATCTATTTAGAAGTAGCAAGCAACCATGCATTCAACCTGATGGTAATTGGCCTCTGCCTCCTATCGGCATCTGTGATCAACCCCAGATAAGACTGGAGGCCTCTTTGAGATTTGCCATACACATGTTGCTATCTGTTAAGACTCAGAATGCATCTTATTAGTATCATATCGAAACAAACTGCTGTAATAAGTTAGAAATAGGTAGAGCGCTGATGTTTCCAAAATCAAACTACAATGTATCCTACCATCATTACCATAAGTCTTCAAAACTATTTTTTTATGCTGACAACTGCAATCCATGATATTTTTCTTTGCCTTGAGTTAGCAGTATTTGAGTTGTTTTTTATTCTATGATAAGGAGCTGCCCTTATTATAAAAAAGCAATGTAAGTATTGACAAAAATGCAGATTTATTTTTACAGAGCATTCCAACTTATTCTTATTCACGAAGGTAACAATGAATTTATAGTGTCAGGTTTCTTCAGCAAAAAATACATTATTTAACACGATATAGAGTACATACCCTTCTAGTTTTTTCACATAACATAATGTCCCATTGTTAAGTTTGATGAACCTATTGTAATTTATGAAAAGTAGCAAAAATGTGTCATGATGGACATATGTGTCTTTTTATAACAATCGGGAATATGCGATTCAAATATAGTATAAAGGTTTTAATCTTTATTGCTACATACTTACATATTTCATGTGATTATATATTGAAACAAAATACATGGGATATTTTAAAGGTCTAAAAAGAGAGCAACAGATACAGGGATGATGTCAAAGTTTATCTCTTCACCTAGGACAATATGAAATGTAGAGACAACATCAACCAAATCTCATTAATGCTATTGTTACTATGAAGTGCTCCAAGTGTTTAAATCATCCTCATAACATAGCAGTTATGAATACAACATAAATAATATTTTAAAAAATCATGCATATCATATAATCATAGTAAGGGAACCAACTATGTTACTCTATCGAAACTTAGTACAGGTTTGAAGAAAAAATCCTTTTTAAATAATGTGTAAATGACTTTATGTAAAATGTTAGTAATGCACAATTGAATGATTGCTCATACAATAATAGCTGAAATCTAATAATCTATTTTATTTTAATTGTGTACGTATAATCACTGTGTGTGTATGCTACTGACATATGTTTTGTGTTTGTCTAAATGTTTTGTGCAGTACATTAAATCACATAAAAATAATTATGATACAAAGTAGGTATTGTTTTAATATCACCTTGTATGTCATTGTAATCATATGTTCAATGTCTATAAAAAATCGAAGTTTAACAAAAGAATAAATTAGTTATAATTATTTTAAAAACAATGAACTTTTATGTTTATGTTACGAATATTTTAATTAAACAATAAATACTCGTACAATTAATTTACTTGAAATTTTAATGTATTTGCAAACAATGATGACACTAAAATATATTTATGTAGATTGCATTGAGTTGTAATATTTTAATTAAGTGAGGAATTTTACTTATTAATTAACTAATTATATTACTCTTACCTTCTTTAGTTAGGATTTCCTCCTTATATTTTTAGGTAACCTTAATGTAAAATAAAGATAATTTTAGTTATTCATTTGTAACTCTATTAACGTATCTTCCTCTATAATAATTTTAATAAATTGCCCAGAGCTTGATGGGAGGATGGCTGAAGCATTACAGCTTTCGTTGCCAACCCGTGGACTACACTGACAATCCTATAGCAAATAGAGTAAGTTATGAGCAGGTGTCGATTACACCTACGAAGTTACAGCGCCGAAAACTAACCTATTCCACTGTATATAGACATTGATCATGCTCTTATTTTCAGGAAGCCTTTGTAAATATAATGCGTATAAGGCGAAGCTGGTATAAAAATGTATTTATTTTTTATATAATAGCGAATTAAGCCTGTAAATTAGTTAGCACTAACATTTTGAGGGTCTATGCATAGCTCAAGTGTTATTGGATGCATTGATCCTTACTGTAAAATATTTATATTAAAGTTGTACATAGCTGGTATATGGTGATTTAACTAGTTTTATATTCCGGCATGCAGCGGGAAGCGCTGAAAAAAATTACAAATAACACAGGGCCAGGTGTCGGCATATTGTTTCAGATCGGGATGGCGGGCTGGTTCACAGGCAGGTATAACATTCACTGTCAGCCGGTCGACCACTCCAAACATCCACAAACGATGAGGGTGAATTATCTGTACTTCCGTTATTACACTCTCCGACCCTGCAGGGGCTCCCATGTTCCGTGAATCTTATCTCCATACTGTACTCCTCGTTACACTTTCCCCCTAATCACGAAATATTACGAGGAAACCTACAACGATAATCTAACAGTAACTTTTCCCGAGCCCCCCTTAGGCTCTCACTCGAACCTGTTTCACTTTTCAAGTGTCTCGTGACGCCCCCAATCTATCTGACCTTGCCCCTCAGTCTAATCAGTAGAATACAACATTTAACCGATAATATAATTATAATTTTCATTTACATTCCATCCATTAAATTAACAATATTAATAATTTATAACATTAGACATTGGCGGATAATGGGCGCGGTAAAATCAAGCCGCATAGAAACTAATTACTTTTTTCAATATTATCCCAAACCGTATGTATTATGTCGACAAATAAGATTGACTGTGTAAAAGTCTTAATTTCAAATTCGAAAAGGACTTATTTTCGAATATCTCTATAATTTTAATGCTCTGGTGTATCCAGAACATTCTCTTCTAACACAATAGAGATGCTATGAACATTAAGTTATATGCCCATTTTCTCGAATGTTACCCATTTCTTTAAACATTTTATAAACATAGAAATCAGTTTCCCGGAAAAGTTTTAAGCTATATTTAAATATTAATGTATTGTAATATTAAATATTAAAAATATATATCGCGCATTGTGAAACTGCTAAGCTTATTAATAAAGGGAATTGATTTTACCTATTGCTCTTGACGATTGGCATTAAATATCAAACTATCAATCTTATCATATCATATACAAAAAATATATTTACTACATTTGTATATAATACATTCATTTTCGCGTAACAAATTCATAATATGTCCAAGAGATGTTTTATTTGTGCAACAGTTTTTTTTAATGTTTGAAGCATTTTTCAAATATGAGTAAACATCTAAAAGCTGCTATTTATTAGGTTTTTCTGCTAATCGATGAAAACTATGTGAAATGAAAAATACAACCAAAATACGTACTTAATGCAGCATCGCCCAAACTGTTGTATAGCTAAAACACCTCTTGGAAAATGAATGATATTATAGCTTTTCATTTTTAGATAAAATGCTTAAATAGCCGTTTAAGTTAATGGAATTATATTATTTCAAATTTGAATGTTTTTGATTGATAGCTTTAATATACTATATCGCGCGGTAACCATGTTGAAAAATGACAACATGATATTTTTAATAAATATTATTAATTTAGAGCTGTCTCACCATAATTTGCAGAGTGAATTAAATTATATATACATAATAATCCTTCACATCTTCCAGAATCACAGTCTTAACTACTTGTAAAATACATGTGTCCGAAATTATCTTAAAAAATTCTAACTTTTATTTCACGTTTTCAGATGGTACACGCATGTTGGTGGTACTATTTCTCAAAATTCACAGAATTTTTTGATACGGTAAGCGTACTTTAATCTTATAAGATCTTTCACGGCCTTGCTTATTTACGCAATTATCAAATGCAATACTTTAAAATATCATGTACCTTCTCAATGTAAATAAATATCCGAGTTTACTTTGTAAAACACTATAAAAGTGTATTTTTTTACAGCTTTCATATGAATGCTATAAATGTAAGATTCTCACATTACCTACCTTAGCTTGCTTCCTAATTTAGCTATTTGTCCAACTCAGAGTTTTGGTTCTGAAAACTGTAACTGAATATTTAGACGTAATTACGTGATGCTTGTTTGACTCTTATTGTATTCGTAAAAAATATATCCATTGTTACAGTGTATCTTTCCATTGTTCTTTTTTTGCAGATATATAACCAGACACGCAAATTTCATAATTTCATTGTAACAATATACGTAAAACCTTGTGTTGTTCGCAATATAAGCACTAATATTTACATTTTGTCCGACTTAATTAAATATTTTAATTAGTTATATTTGTTTGTTAAAATAATTTTCGAGATAAAATCTATAAATAATATATAACATTTTTCTGCATGGATAACAAGCTGCTCTGGCTGCTATATAATGCTCTGGAAACGTTCTTAAAGGCAAAGATTCAAAGAGTCATCATGTCTTTGAATGTTCCATCTTAGTTTCCTAAAGAAAAAGTGTCCGTGTTTACTCCTGTTTTTTTAATTTGATGTTAAACTAACTGATTTAAGCTGCATCTTTTCATCTATTGTTTCAAGCTAATTTTGTCTTATTAATAACTTTGGAGAAAATATGCCAGTTCATTTTTTAATTCATTCCTCCACTTTTAATAAAGCTAGACAGTTATAAAAATATTGTCTGGTGCATTACATTCTTCCATTATTTTATATATCTACCACTTATAAAGTGGAATTAGCATCATTGGCAGCTTTACTGCAGCCTATTTAAGTATTTACATTTAATATTATGAAGAAATTATGCTCCATATAGGTATTAAGGGTTTAAATGGGTTAGTGGCCGACCCAATTGTCTGATATTTAATTTAATTGATTGAATTTAAAGACAACTGTTGGTCAAAGAAAACCCGCTAATAGGTCTTCAAAGGATCGATCGTGTTTGTTGTTGCTTAACTTGGCGAATCGCTTGCAATTCGCTGATGTCACTAATGAGCACGCATGAGCATGAGCACTACGTATAAAAAATCTAATAAATTAGTATTTAAAAGTCTTAGAACCTCACATGGTTAATATGCGGTGATTATTATTACACCTAATTCTGTATATAGAACCAGTGTACGGTAGATTCATACGACGTATTCCAACATGATCATCGGGGTAATAACCCCTCTATACAAATCCACAGTCTATCGTCCAAGCAACTCTTCATAAATCACATGTCAGTTTGCTACTACTGTAGCAAAAAATAAACACATTAATAATTTAATCGCAGATCTTCTTCGTGCTCCGTAAGAAGTTTGATCAGGTGTCGACATTACATGTGATCCACCATGGTGTGATGCCGATGTCGGTGTGGTTCGGCGTCAAGTTCACTCCCGGCGGTCACTCCACCTTCTTCGGCTTACTAAACACATTCGTGCACATCCTCATGTACACGTACTATATGTTGGCTGCCATGGGACCGCAAGTCAGGAAGTACCTGTGGTGGAAGAAGTACCTCACTACACTGCAAATGGTGAGTTTAGTTTTATATATGTGCGTTGATCTTACTTTTAAAATATTTTCGCTCTCTCCGCTTAAAAATGTTTTCTCTCTCTCTCTCTCTCTGCCTCTTAACGAGTATTCGTTATTACTACATAAAATCAGTTCCTGATTTTAATACCTTAATTTTACTTACATTTTTATGCAGATATAGCAAATTAAACATAAAACCGGTGTAAAATTGTAACGGGGTTTCAGAAATGATTTCTCAAAGCGCTGCCGTGTTTTTTTGATTTGAGTCGTTACTAATTTTTTACTAAACAGTTACAAAAAGTCAAGATTAAAAATTAAAAAAGCCGTTATTCATTATTTTTTGCGTGTGGTAAGGAAAGGCACTTACACATATTGACTGATAGATTGACAGCTTTTTCTTAGCATCGAATGTTGTGACCGCTCTTCAGAATCATTTATCTTAGTCATATCAAGAAATCATAATAATTTTAAACGTAATATTTCGGTCCAACAAAAAGTTTTGTTATCGTAACATGAGTAATGAATGTTTAATAATATACTTTGGAAGTTTAATTACTTGAAATAACAAAAAAATAACTCGTTATTTCATATTATTATTCGCAAAAAGTTGCGTTTTTAGATTTCAATATATTTGGTAACTAAATGCCTTATGGGAGCACTGCTCGATCCAGAGAGAAGGGAGTTGGGATAAATCGGTTCAAGCCTCTGTACATTAATGTATCCAATCACCTTCATAGCTATAGCAACACTTAACAAATATGAATACTTATACACCACAAAAATATAAAATATATAAAAATAATACTTCATATAGAGTTCCTTTTTTTCACATTTTTAAACCAACCTCCGGCTGGTTAAGCCGCCAAAGGCCAAAACGGAAATCCTGAATCAGCCAGCGTATATGAAGATCTTGAAATCTTACAGATAATTATCATGATTTTAATCAAGACAATGCTAAGTAGGTTGGTTTGTATGTAAGAACATAGAAATGTATGTCTCAAAATTTATTAACAAGGAAATTTTGCAATTCAATTCTTCAAAAGGAAACGGAATTTTAACTTTGATTATAATCTTTTGAAAACATTATTTTTTATATTATTTTGATGTAGAATTCGATTTCAGTTGTATTAAATATGTCTTCAAATCATAACACAGCAGTGCTTACTTTGCTTGTCTTATAATAGAAGGGTATTACAAGATATAAGTAATAGTGACGTACTACATCAACAAAAAAGGTATTTTTCCATCCATTAACTTTATACCGGAAAATTAACTGAATAACTGGTATCTGTTTACAAAACATAATTAAAAATTTACATTAATTGTGATGAATAACGAATAATAAATATGTTATTTTGATTTCTATTTGAATCGCTGGAATATCGAATCGAATGTATTTTTATGTGCTTAAAGATCATTTATTCTCAAAAGAATTGGTTACAATTCACTTAAATGAGAACTTAAGGTTAATAAATTAATTACATTCATTAGTAATGAGCATGAGGGTAGACTGCAAATAATATCTGGATGTCATTTGTAAACAACACGGCGGTATAGGTGGAATCTGTTAACAAAACGTGACCTAGCGATAGTTTACCCGAACTATCTCCGAAAATTTAAAGTAGTATCTATTACTCTTAGTTTCTACCTTAAATACTTGAAAGCATCAGATACATAAAGGACCTCCCAAACAAAATTCTGTTCGTAAAAATGATTGCCGCATGAATATAGTAAGATTTTATTGAACCTTAATTATATTAAACGTTAAATTGTGTGTGATTCTATTCATCCCAAATATGTGATAAGTTTCAGAGCATAGTATTAAAACTGCTACTGTTATCACAATGTTGGCATAGAATGTGAACATGCTACTTGCTAACTTGCTCCAGCGATGGCCGTTGTGCTGTCGACAATGCTTCGAGAAGTTAGAAATAGTTTTATAACGTCGGGTTTAACTAGCTTTCCTAGTACCCGAGATTTTGTCCACATCTTGTTTATAAATAAGGCAGAGAAGCGGATTTTATGACAATATATGAGGGTCGACTTTGAAAAATTACTATTGTTTTATATAATGTATACACATGTAAATGGGTAACGAGAATCACGTAATATCTGGTAGATTCAGTATATTTTTCATTACATTGAGAAAAAAATGCGTTCATCCTAAATACGTAAAAAGTCTCAGCGCACAGTATTAAAATGTCACAACGTCAGCTCGTAGAACTCGTAACTTCCTCCAGCGAAGGCTATTGTATTGTCGACAACGCTTCGTGAAGTTAGAAGTCGCTTTATAACATGGCGGGTTTATTTATTATGAATTGTTGCATTTTTAATATCCATCCGAGGAAGGACGGCGAGCAATTAAGGCGATTGTTTTATTGAAGCTATTTTTACTGTATGTACATAAAAAATGTGGTTCAATATACAACTGTATATAAAAAATGGGGTTCGATATAATCTTACATTTTACTAGGTGTGCTACGCGGTTTCATCCGCTACTAAATAAGAAAGGAAAAACCAACAAACATAGTGTGACGTTATATAGTCTATCGCGTTCCTCAATAAATGGACTATTTAATACAACAATTTTTTTTTAATTCTAACCAGTAGTGTTCCTGAGATTAGCCGGTTCAACCAAACAAACTCTACTGCTTTTTAATATCAGTATAGATTTAATGAAACATAAATTTAAATCCAATTGTTACGTAAACTAATCGAGATCGGTTTCTTTATATTTTTACGGTGCAAGTTACTAAATTGATTTCTTTGTTGATTAATATGAAATTTTAAATGAAATTTAAGTAAAATTAAACTAAAGTATTTCCACGATCCTTTTGCCGATAATTAATTATTATGAATCGCACCAAATTGACTTCTTGCAAAATGTAAGTCTTGATCATCATAATCCCATTAACAAAGTTACTTCTTAAAGACGGTAGTAGATAATTGCCAGGTCACTCACTGCATAGAAAAATACAATGCAAGCATCGTAGCATCGTAAGGATACTTCATTTTTATTCTACAGGCTTCCTTATTAAATTATAATATTATGGAACAAGTCATTGTACTGAGGATTAATGTAATAGGTTACAAGATTAGCTGACTTGCAAATACAGTCAGACTGACTATCTTTTTTAGTCTAGAATAGTATCGACCGAAGGTCCATTTTTGGCCGTACCCGTATTCAAGAACCATGAAAATAGGAAAGTTCCAAATAGTCTCAAAGAAAATAGTGTAGTGAAATATATATGTGTATATAAAGTTTTATGTTGATTGTTCAATTTTCAATTCAAAGCTCAATTCAAAGCTGATTATAAACTTATTTTGTTACTTTTCAAAACTGAAGGCATTTAGATAATGTGAATTTGAAACACAACGTGTGCGTTTAACTCTACGCTTCACTATCTTTATCATGGTGTCGTGCATTAGTTTTAATTCGTTTTAGTATGGTACTTGCCGAAGGTATCTAACCTTCGGCTTCAACCAAATCTTTGGCTGGCCGAAGCCAAAAGTTTTGTCGAAGGTAGTTTCTTTGGCCGAAGGTGGTCGAAACGGAAGCTGCGGTCGGATACTAGTTTTAACTAGAAAACGACCACGCATGCCATCTGGTGATAGGTGGTAACCGTCTCTCGTGCAAGTTAATAAAAATCCCTGGATAGGATGACAGTGTAATGACATCTTAATCAATAACAGACTACTTAAGGTAAGCCACAGTTACCCCTGAGAGCTCAGTTGCAACATAGAATAGAAAGAATAGAAATACTTTATTGCTTTACAGTTTGGGTTCATTACAATATAAGTGGGCAGAGCCTCCTTTTAAGCAAAATATGCCTGTGTTAGGAGACTGCTCTTCCGCTGGGATTACATAATAATATGCATATAGATAAAACAAGATACATAATCATTTAAATTT
>DWLI01001955.1:0-14150 GCA_018249915.1 Cecropterus dorantes dorantes | reverse complement strand
AATACTGCGTCTAAGAGATTAGTATATCATATATTAATCTCTTAGACGCAGTATTATTAATGAAAAAGATAGGTAAGAGTCATGAAGGAGTCATGAAGGAGTCAAGGATGAAGTCATAAGTCAAGAGTCACTAAGCCTAGAGTGTAAGAGTTTCTATTTGTATAATATAAAATACATTATAGTTCTAACGTGTTTGTATATTGTCTATGTAGTTAAACGTGTATGTAGATTACCTTTGTATGACAATTATAATTATCCACTTATACTTTTTGCCAATTCATTCAAGATCAAGAACCTCGAAGGTGACAATGCACTTGGTAATAAAATTAAACATGATTTTTGTTCAGCTAAAGGTTATGCCGGTGTCAATGAACTCTAAGTAATAACTATTAACTATTGTCGTACTTTATATTAAAATATGTAACTTGATTGTGTAATACTGTATTGTTTTATGAAAGTAACAAATGAAAATGCAATCCACCATATGTTGGGTGAAACCTCAAGAAGAATTACTTCCGAAGAGGTCCACAACAGCGTTGAGGTCGTCTACTCCCTTACCATCCTTCAATTCATAACACAGTAGCGTTTGACACTGCAGCTAAAGCAGAAACAGATGTGGCAGTTCTTCCTTCTTTAACCATTTTTCTTATTAAATTTATTGAAGTGTCAAGGTGAAAAATGTCAAACCACATCCACTTATCTACCTTAACTTCCACATTAAAAACTATTTCTCATTCGGGGGCAAAAAACTTCAAGCATTTGCAACAGTCATAACAAGGTAGTGTTGAGGTAGTAGTAGGTATTTTTAACGGTACCGTATGTTTCTACGTGACGTATTTGCGTTCTATATTGCATTACACAACATTTACGTATCTGAAATTAAATTCTATGAGAAAGTCATTTTTATCCAGCTACGTCAGAAGGAGGGTAATGTTCTTCGAGTATGTATGTATGTTTGTTTGTATGTATGTCCATTTCTTAGGCACGCGCTACAGCCCAAACGGCTTGACAGATTGGGACGTATGATTCATTAGAAGAGTCTCAGTTTGGAAAATGACATGGACTATATAATTTAAAAAAATGGCGCTTGAAAATAAAGGAAAAAGAGGGACGTCTTTTTTTACTACTCCTAAAATATAGGTATCAAATGAAAGTAATAGCTTTCAGTAGACCAATCTAAAATTATATATATCATTATACTTTTACTTGATTATTGTGACATAAACTCATCTAAACGTAAATTAAATATATACAAAAATTTCGCTTTATGCCGTTTTTGTTCTAATTTCTTTAACGATGTTACTAGGTACAATAGTTAATAAGTTACTTTCACAATAGTATCCCAAAAATATAAGATGTGTTTTATTTTTACAGCATTTGGTATTTGCGGCGCTTATCTGACTCTAATACTGAACTAAACACAGCTGATTCAATAATAATTATTCCAAGGATCAGTTTTTGTGCGCATAGTCTATTACTCATTCATTAAAATCGATTCAATGTAGGTTTCAAGGTGTAAGCACTATGTTATAGGTACATTTATTTTTTGTTGAGTTAACGGATGTGTTGCATATGATATCGAGGATTTTATTATTATAACTTACTAGTTGTGCCCCACGGTTTCACGCGCTACTACATAATTAAAAAAAAAACAAACAAATTGTAATGGTTTATAGCCAATAAGTGCAATAATAAACATAAAAAAAATCAAGTACCTAATCGTTATTTGATGGGATGTCAGCTTTTGATTCTGGGGCTCGAATGTTTCATAAGTACAAACATATACTTTATTTTACGTATACTATTGAGTTATGTATGCAATAACTCATTGGCGTATTTCAAGTAAATATGAGAATATAATAGAAAAAAATACTAAAGAGTATTCTATTCTAAAAATAAATTGCTTGAAATACTTCAAATATTGCACAATATAAACAGAAACAAAAATAACAATAAAATACAATTATTATAATGTATTTTAATTTGTAATGGAAAGGGGACATTTATTGTACCAGATGTAATAATATTGGAATCTTACCGTGGGTCGTCCACAGATACTTTTCTATCTGATAACAAATTGGAAGTCCTCGTTTAAGTATCACTTAAGTAAGTCAGCTTAACACCGTAGTTAAGCCAGAAGTAGGTATGTGTTACAGTGACATAATACAACTTCATTAATTAAATATATTCTAAGCGTTGTAACTGTGGGCTTTTAGCAGGATGTTCGCGTAAAGATCCTGAATGAATCATGAGTTTTTCCATTAGC
This sequence comes from Cecropterus dorantes dorantes, assembly GCA_018249915.1. Taxonomy (NCBI): domain Eukaryota; kingdom Metazoa; phylum Arthropoda; class Insecta; order Lepidoptera; family Hesperiidae; genus Cecropterus; species Cecropterus dorantes. The sequence continues at coordinate 11,884 of DWLI01001955.1, read as the reverse complement.
ACGTACGAACGAGCTACTTGGAGCTGTTGATAGCAGGATATCACGACTAGGGTTGCTAACCGCACTTTATTATAAAGTATTGTACCTATGCGCAATTCTTTTTTATACTTTATAACAAAAATAAAGTACGCTAAAATACTTTATTTTGCATGGCCTAGGATTAAAAAAAATTAGTCAATATCATTTTTGGGTGAAAAAAAAATCTATCATCGCCACTTTACTTCGAGAGTTACATTTTTTTGCGTGTCAAATTACAAAGACACAGGTGTTGAAGATTATCTCCAATTTTCCTCTTTTCTCGCCGACCACCCACCATCCTAAAAGTTATCTCAGACCTAAAAATGAAAGAATAAAATGAATTGTACTTTATTTTGAAACTATACACTTGTTTCTATCTTCTATAACCAATGTACTTTAAATGCTGTAAAAAAGGTGGTAACCCTACTCACGACGTTTTGGATCTTATACGAGTTCAGCGTCGTGGTTATATCGTGGTACAAAAATTTTGTTTTAAATTTGATTTTATGTACGTAAAAAAATTAAGACGGCCGAAAATCTTGTTTTCGGCCTTCTGTTTGACTGTTTATTATTATTTCACTCAAAGCTAGTATTCAGCATTTTTCAAATCAACAATGCTGTTCAAAAATGTACTAACATGCTGATTTAGCTGTTTTACTTATAAAATAGAGATATGTTTGCAATAACAATACATATAATTATGTACTATTTATTGGACAATCTCGTCTTATTAATATTATAAATGCGAAAGTTTGTGACCATGTACGTGTGTTTATTACTCTTTTATGCAAAAACTACTGATTGGATACGAATAAACATTTTAATATAAAATTTGACACAGATAGTTTATGCCGGAATTAACTTATAGAATACTTTTTACTATGGTTACATGATGTAAGCCGGCAGAGCCACGGGAACAATCTAGTATTATAAATATGAATCTACAAGCTTCGAATTCCTAGTAGCAATAAAAGCAAATGGATTTCTTGTCTTTAAATTAGTAATGATTTTTTGTTACATTATAGTGTGGCACATTGAATCAGCTGATTCAGATCAGGCCGGTTTTGTTACTATAGGATACAGATCACGTGAATCTCAAGATAAATTTGCTATTAATTCATATTTTAAGAAAGATATCATGTGAAACTATTGTTTAAATAAGTTGGGATTAACTTCGAATGAATGCTCGGCACGATTTTATCTTACTGCACATTCACATTGCTTTTGTAATTAACAATTAAAATATGCAGCAATAAAGAGCTTAATGCTACGATAAGTAAATATCAAGGGTCAGTAATATCATGAATAAAAAAATCAACACGCATCGGTAGCATAGTTACGGAAGGATTAAGTAACATGCGATCATCTTAAGTTACAACAAAGATATATTTACACTATCAATATTTAAGGTTGTATTTATATGACTCCAACGCTCATAACCCATAAAGGCTTACGCAATGCTAATAAAACAAAGATAGGGTAAATATCAAGCACATCAACAGTTGCAACAACGTTTCGTCCGGCGGTCAGCCAGCAAGCAGCGCGTCCTTGCGTTCACCACGAGGCAGTGCGCCCACCTTATCATCGAATGTCATCGTCTAACTCCGACTGGACCACAGTTAGTAGAAAGGCCAACTCACCTCTAATTTTAATTAGGCATCATCGAGCTCGCGTTGAATCCACCGACGTAGTGACACGGTCGCAATGTTAGGGGAAAATATTTGGAAACACGAAACGTTCGCACGATAAATGTTTACGGAGCGAAAGCGGTGTAAGTTCGAACGCGGAAGTGCGATGCGCGTACGCCGTCGAAGGCGGTCGACTCGCGCGCGGCTGCGTGTGCGACTCACCGCTGCGGTTTCTCCGGTGTCGCGAGGAGAAAGTCTCGGCCGTGGAGTGGCCGGATCCATGGAGGGGACGTGACGTAGCTCACAAAATCAATAGACACCCGACAATCCTCTGCATATGGTGATCTTTCTTCTGAATCAATCAAGCGGCTTATAACTCATCATGTTTTTTCAATACCCCCTGAAAATTGATTAGGCTTATTTACAACTTTGCGTTTATTATGTTTCGTATCTATTGAGTATATTATTTAAAATTATTATTGAAAATAATTTGTAAACTCGGGCCTCTCCCCCTAGCTTCCTTATGCAATTTTATTAACAACTCTAGAATAATAATTTATGTCTATACCCAAATCGCATTAACATGAATTTAGGTATTTTACATACTATCTTGTACATACAGAAAGCTAATACATAGGAAAATTTACTAAAACGGACTTTGTAGTTATTATTTTACGAAATATGAACTTATAACACAGCGTACATTATGAAAAAAAAACGCGTATTAGTTGTGCTGATTTATTTTTATAGTATTTTATAGTATCGTACTGCACTTAATGATCTTAACATTCTGATATAATAATAAAGGTTACAAAATTAAGTAACATACTGAAAGTCCCACGGAGGTGGCCCTCTTTTATTTTTTAGTGCGCATCTCGTTAACGTTACAAATGAATACAAACGACTTCGTGATAGAACCCGGTCATATAATTTAACCAATTAACCATACTTGGTTCTCACGGAATCATTCTCCCTTGGGACGCGAATATTAGAGACTAAGGATCTCTTTTAGAGTCTAGGGATTTGTTTTAACAGGTTATTATTTGACGGATTGTTTTAGCGGATTAAATTCTATGATTTTTTTTCAATATATGTGCTTCGTTATATCATTTTTATCACAATTCATTTTAGTTCTCTCGTTTAATTTTTAGTCTTTATTGCACGTATTCCATTAAAGTTGCTTATTTGGAACTATATACTGGCTTCGTAATCAAAAGACAAAACCCTTTGTCTTTTGATTACGAAGGGAGACCACCTGTATAAAAACGTCTTTAAGAATGTTTTATCAATCATAGCGTTCCAGCCTAATTTTTAGGGGTAACAATGCATCTGTGGCCAACCTCATGTAGGAATATCATCTTATCTGGATTTTATAATAGACGTTTATAGGCGGCAGTGATCACATCAGGTAGACTGCTCGTTTGCTACTTTATTATTATAAAAAGACTCATATACAGGTAAAGAGGTAGGCCTTAATTGAGTGATTTTTGTAAGAGTTGTATAAAATTGGTTTAAGAATTTGAAACAGTAAACGGTAAATAATACTTGAAATACCTGAAGTAGTTATTCAGGTATTTCAAGTTTTTAAATGCCTACACATATCAGATACCTACAGTTAATCACATATTTTGGTGGTTCAGTAAGTTCAGTTTGGTACAAGTTGTTGGAAGCTATGTTACATTTCGTACAAGGTGATAATACATTTGACCTTATAGCACATACTTGGACAAGATTTGTGCCTTTTTAAATAGGTTAACATATTTCTGAAAAAGTACCTATTGAGAGTAATTTATTGTCTTAAGGGTTTTTCATTCTTTTTCGTGTGGCAAACGCATTTGAAATTGAAAATAACAATATTAACGGATCCCCACCATTCACATTTAACCACAAGAAAATAAAGATGTAAAAAAACAGATCAGTTGCGTTGGAAGTACATCAGTACTGCTAGAAAGTAAGCAAGATGGTTTTTCTTTTACTTTGCCCTTTAAAGCCCTTTAAAGCTAAATAATAACACGCACGATATACGGAATTATTGCCGTGCCCAACTCAAATCATGGCGAGTGTCACCTTTAAATCACCTGACATATCATTTACTTTACGTGATTGACATTAATTGGCATGGATCAAAATATGTATAGTACTCACGACTTTTGTTTTCAAGGAAAATAGTATAAAAAAAATCATATTACGTTATCGACGTTGGTATCTATAAATGTAATGGAGTATTAGAACAGTTTAGGCATGATGGTTTATTTGATTATTGTTATTTTTATTTTTATTTACTAACTTTAATCACCCACTAAACAGTGGAGGTGGTAAATATATTTTGCATTTGCACATTATATTACAATGTTTTATTAACATTGTATAATTATGTATAAATGTTAAGGATAGAGGAGAGGGATTCAATCTCCTAGAGAATTGTCCGGGTAAAAAAGTACCTCTCGAGGCCCGAACATTCCTGCCCTGCCGTCCTTATGCGACTTAGCTGTAGCATACGAGTATAAGAGACCGGTGGATAAGACGTCCCCGATATTTTTATTTACTTTAACATAACAATAATAGAATAATAATTACATAACAAGAATACAATAACAATAAAATATAAAATATATTTTGTTATATTATGGTATAGCAAAAAACATTTATTTCTTCATCAATGAAATAAGTCAATAATTAAAGTACTAATGATTTATTGTACTATGAAGTAAAAATTTGTGTTTATTAGTTTTTATTTATTTTGACTTCTTACTAACGGACAACTACTTACATAAAAAGCTTAGACAAGGAGACCCAGTTGACAAATCATCGCAGACGTTAAAAGTATTTATTGCCGCAGTTAGCTTAAACTAACAGAGAGTTCCGCGTTTTACATTCTTGATGACAACTGAGCCATTCGCCATAGCAGGCCCGGACTAAGAACGATTCTGAGTTTTATCAATTATTTTTTTAAATTATTTATTACATGGATGATAATAATTTATTTTCAATATATTAAGATATTTATTTTAACGTTTAAAATATTAGTTTAAAAGTCCGCTTAATAATAATAATAGTAATAAAAAGTAATGTATTGAACTAATAAAGTAACAACGGAAAATATATTTATATCAATAAATATTATAACGTATAAACGTGAAACCTTAATACCAAATCCTTGTAGGGGGCTTTTATTCCTTTAATTTTAAATTAATTTACTTACAAGATTATCTTATAAACATATTTTAGAAGTACACAGTGCGGCCCTGTGTCGTCGGGAGGCATCTGTTTATACAATTATCGGTTAAGAGCCGGGCCAGTGGCGCGCGCTGTTCTTCCTAAATGACTCCTTCATAACGATATCCAGCGGGACTCTTATTAGTGGGCCAACACGCACCCAGATTAGTACGCATTCAACATCCGAGCTGAAACTTTAGACAACCCACTTTCTTGTACAGAGAATTGTTCGTAATACGCAGATTTTGTTTCGAAGACTAGTTGTAAATACGGAAAAATATGGATAATTTTACAAATTACCAGTACAATGAAGAAAGTTGGGAACAATTGTATTCAGTAGTGCCTTTTCAAAATAATACAGAAACAGTGCCGACAGCAAAACAAAGGTGTCAAGCAAACGCGCGCGAGAGAGATCGTACACAAAAGTTAGTATTAATTTCTTGTTTTTATTTTCTTAAATCTTATAGTTTTGGTATCGACTTGCTTTTAAATCATATTATGTTACTATGTGTTATATATTATTTATCTGTTTATCCTAGATCTAATATGTAGAAATATAAAGTCAAATAGATACATGTAAATACCTATTGTCATAAAGTTAAGAACGTCTTTACTCGAAAAAAAAACTTTTTTGCTGACAATCTGTTATTTTATGATAGAGCAATCGAGAAAACGATGTGTGTAACAGCAGTTTCTACTTTGTTTTTTTTTTTTATTTTGTCTAAAGTTGATGTTCCGACCGTAATCGAAATTAAAATAAAACTGCAAAAATATATACACACATGTTACTGTCACCAATTTTATTAAATAAACACATCATTTTTTGAAAGTAACGGATAAGGAAAAAAGATTTTTATGAATTTTTTTGCCCATGATGAAGAATGAAAGATTTTTGCCCATCTTTTTTCTCCGGCCTTCTTGATCCTTTTATTTTTAATATCATACGCATACTATATGCCTAAAAATTTTCAGTTCGAGCTAAAATTGAAAATAGACATACTTTAAATACCTTTTAGTATAGGTTCTAATAACATACCGTTTTGAATTCCCAAGCAGCGTGAATATGGCGTTTAACGCGCTACGGCTTCTCATTCCGACGGAGCCGCCGGACAGAAAACTCAGTAAGATAGAGATCCTGCGGCTCGCTGGCAGCTACATCACGCATTTGGACAATCAGCTATATACTGGTAAATATACACTGGTATATACTGGTGGATTTCTTCCTACAAACCTTGCGCGCTACAACCTTTTGCGACCCGATTCCCTTCATTTTCTCCTCAACGATTTCCCTCTAGTTCGTTCTATGGCTACCCTATGCTGGCAAACTATATATTTTATGCTAACTTCCTTGATTATAAATAACATTAGAAAGGTAGATTTTGTAGGTTCTTTCAGTGAGCCAGAATAAGATGACATTCATTTTGATGTTCGTACTTTCATAAGGTTTATTATCTTTGGAATACAATGTATAAGTAAATATAACCGTGGATCATAGAGGTCTCTCCAAACTGCATCTTTTTTAATATATATATCGGTTTCGAGACCAATTGTTATGATATTGCAGGTATTTGACGAAAGAATACTACATACGAAAATCATTTCAAGGAACTTATAGATGTTAAAACTCAGTTCTCCAGATATTTTTGAAGTATAAATAGTAACATTAAAATTTTCCTTCACGTTAAGTACACAAATATATTTTTTTGGTTGTTTTACAGGTGAACTGGAGCAGCCGTGCCTACAAAAGAACGAGTTCGAATATAAGAACAGTTCGATGTGCACTTTTTGCTGGTCCACTGTAAAAAAAGATGTAAGCAAATAAAATTGAACTACGTTTTCTTTTTTGCACGAATTCTTAGTCGCTTCTCTTCTTTTCAATCTTCAATTCTTAATCTTAGGCCCGCACGAAGTCGCTTAAATTTTATGTAAATTCCTTAATTAATGTACAGATTTATAGACCAAAAAACTAACAGGCTATACAAAATATATTTTAAAGTAAATTAAATTTTAAATCAATAAACATGTAATTTTAGTGATATTTAAATATATCTGTAAAACTATGAAAATAACAGTTACTATGTTACTACAAACTCTTTAATTTTATATATATACTTCAGGGTCGAATCTTGTTACGGTAGCTACATGTAAAATAAGATATCAAAGAATGATTGACAGTTTTTGAGTTTATTTTCGCGAGACAAGTTGTATATACTACATGTTTGCCTGATACATGACAGTTTATTAATATCTTGCATAATATTCGATTAGCAAATCAAATTCAAGCACTTAAATATTCTTTGTGTCCTCGTTAAATGACCGAGTCATAATAAGAATATAAGAATTAATTAATCCGTAATATTCAAACGGTATTTTTTATCTAATCAAGTTCTGTTTAGAAAATTTAAATTTAAGTTTAAATTGTTAAAAGAAAAACAATATGCTCGTTCTGACGTAATCGGGTAAAAATTAATCAAATTAAATTATGATGATAATTTCACAGCAGTGAATTTCCATAATAAATATGTTTCTTTTGATGTTTTTTAACTTAATAAAGTTTGTGGATTTGTTGTAGGGAAACCCCATTCTTTTCTAGTGTCTAACTAAAAATCTTCTAGAATAATTTGTAGAAGATAGGTAGATTTAGGTATGTGTATATGGATATATGCAAAAGGATCGTAAAATGTAAAACGTGTAATGTCGAAACTTTCGGTTTATTTCGGTTGCATTGATCAGTAATATCGTAATACACTCGACTAGTTTGACATTTGAGCTCCAATCTCGGTTTACGGCTATATACACTTTGATTGGAAGGCGTTGAGTATTTAACAGGTTTAAAACTCGCAAGTACCTACTTAATTTTCATTGTGTATGTAGTACAAGAGATTTAATGTTTTCGTTGTCGTCAACTCATTTATTGTCCCACAGCTGGGCACGGGTATTTCAGTCCATAGTCCACCGCGATGGCCAAGTGTGAATAGGTAGACTTCACACACCTTTAATTTCTATTTTTTTTCGGGGACTCTTAGGTGTATGGGTTTCCTCGCGGAGTTTTTCTTCACTGTAAAGCAGTAACTATTCATTTCCAATACGCACATCATTTTACTAAATTATATGGTGTACTTATGTCTAGGATTTGTACCTCGGGCCCTTCATTGAGAGGCCAAAATTGAACCATCAAATTCAATAGCCTTTTAATAGTCATATAGTTAATGTATTTTTGCATAACGACACCTCCGTAATAGTAGGTATTTCAAAAGGTCAAATTTGAAAAATTCGTCAGTGAGTCGCATTAACTAATATTAATATGATAACTGATATGAAAATATTTTTTTTGTGTAATTAGTTTATAGCAGCGGTCGGAAACCCGCGCCCCTATTCTTTTTTCCTCCCTCAAATATTCTTGGCGGCGACTTTTTCAGAGACTACTTCCGAATGTGATCCGACCTCACCCTTCAGTAGCTACTAAGTGGCTGGCGTTGCCAAATAAATGCTTGCGGATCTCTGATTTATAACATCGCCATAACAAATATATGTAAAACTTCACACTTAACGCAAAAATATTTACGATTAACGCTTACTCGCGCTAAAAGGCTGTATCTTTTTAATTTAAGTAGGTACCTGGTATAGAACCTGACATTAGGTACTAAGTAGGTATACATAATTTAATAGTTACCTATCTATGCCATAATTGCCTTATGATATTGTAATATAATAGTAAAATATTATTTGTAGTAAAAACTGAGTTATTAAACGGATTTTAATCGTGTAACACTAATTGCAAGTCGCCTATCACCTAACCCGCCGAACAATTTTTTTATACGAATATACTAAGATGGAACCTATAACAATATGCGTATACTTACAAATTATTTTTGTTGTTTCAGAAATCAACAATACACAGCAAGTTTGAACCCTCGTATTAAACTGCCTTCAAAAATATAATGTATACTCATACAACTCAATATAAACTTCATATTTTAATATCTATTTTATGTTATTTTAATCCAGTTTAGTTACTGCTTCTAGTCTATAGATAAGCTAATTTGAACAACTATTGATTATTATGCTTATGTTTATTTTTTTTTATTAAAATCTTTATTAGTTTTAAAGTAAGGTAATACATTCTGAGAAGGTCTTCACGCCTCGGAATTTGTCGTAATGGTCTTATACTCGTAACTGTGCAAAGACTATGATTCTGCCCTAACTAAACGTCTTTAAGTTATGGTAGTACACTTTTTAACACGTCTATTTCTGACAGATAATCCAAGTGACAATGGTGCATTGGTGAACCCCTTGACTTGATTAGAACTTGGTTTGGAGATCGTGCATTTTACATGGATAAATTACCTTATTATAGTAACAACTCACTTGAACTCCTCTACACATATTTTGATGAAACATATTCGACAAATCTGTATTTTTTTAATACGGAAACGATATATTATGTATCCTCGTAATATACGACACTGAAAACATACAACACAGTGACTCACTGTATATTAATGTATATGCAATAAAAAAAATATTGTAACATATAAATTTCCATAGCTTTAATTTGATCTATTTATTTCGCTTGTTATGACAGGTAAATAAAAAAAACAATGTTTAAAATGGCACCATTTTATTTCGTTTTCTATTATTTTAAATAGATGTATATAAAGTAAGCAATGCCGGGAAGAATCGTATTAATTCTTATTTGTAAAACAGGAAAATCACAACCAGTGTTAAAAATAGTGAACATCTTTGAAACTTTAATATTTTGATGCATTGACGTAGAATTCTCAAAGTTGATTCATATAACATTCTTTTGTCATAATACCATAGTACTGTGTTTTTCAATCTTTTTCATGACAAAACCCCCCTAGTAATACATTTTCCGTGTAACGTAATGCGTATATTTTTTTCTTTAATTTTCTTAATATATATTTTTATTTATTATTTTTACTGATGTATCTAGACGTGTGGGTCACAACCCACAGGTTGAAAAAAACTTAGGTCTTAATTTTCTTCCGAAGTCAACTGATTATTTACTTTTAATTATTAATTGACCCATGCTATTTTATAGGGAAATATTTATAGGGAATGTCATTGTAATTAGAATACAAAGATATACGTGTATCATTGTGATACTTAGAACAAACATTGTAAAAACGTACGCAACGGCGACATAGATTTTTTATTTATATTAATATATAAATAAAAAATCTATGTCTTTTTAAATGATGAAAATTTAAGATATATATTTAAATTCACAAAATAAATTGTTCTATTGGCGTATTTGTAATTTTAAGTTTCATGTTTTTTTTGCCTGTTATATATGGCCAGTAGAAGAGCCAGAAATCTTTGTGCTTAATATGAATAAATTTTCCTCCATTATTTTTAAACTTATAACATATCTTCTGTACCACAAAAATCATACATAGGTATATTCTTGTATTATTTAACCGTGGGTAATTTATGCGATATGAATCAACCTTGATTAAATTTAATCTATTGTTTTTCGAAGTTTTATTGATATATCATAAAAAATAATAACAAAAAGTATGCTTTATTGGCAGTGAAAGACAGTGACTGAAGAAGATTTAAAAACGCGTAGTAGTACGTCCCTAAGTAATGAAGTACAAAATCTAATATAAATACTACCACATATTTACAATACTTATTTATTATACCAGTGTTAAATATAATAAATCTAAAAGTATTAACAATCAAATTTAGTCGTTTTATTTTCTTGTCCCATACTACTTATACACACGATACATTTACAAAACTGTTTTAACAAGGAATACTTCTATAAGCAATTTAAAACATAGTGCGTTTTTAAGCGCAAAGTTTTGTTACTTGAAATAAAGTGAGATAGATCAAGATAAACAGGTTAAAATTACTAAAATTCTGTTCAGAAACAATAGTGCATTGGCTATTACACATAGCTTACATTAAACAAGTGTTAAATTTGTGAAATTCTATAATTTTAAACAAAGAAAAATAGAATCGATTATATTTCCTTTATAAGTTTCTATTGAATTGAATCCCGGTTAGTTTTAATGTTGTATAATCTTTATATCACGTTACGTAACATACTATTAAACTGAAACTTCCTTACTGCCTTTTGACAAATGTTACAGACAAAAGAAGAACTGTTTCAGGAATCAGGAATAACATCAACTATGTATTTTGAAGTATCGTCAGTTTTTTTTCTTAGTTTTGCTAATGATTTTTAATTAAATATTTGTTTAAATACTTTATGTTCTTAATTTCCTATCAAGTCACTTTTTATCAATAGGTAAAAGGAAAACGAGAAGACTATACTACGTATAGGATTTAGAATAAGATAACTTTATATTATTTTAAGTACCAAAAGACTCAAAGTAGATACAAAAAAAATACGCTATTAAGTAGTACGAGAATAGGCGTAACACATACACATTTGTGACTATTTTTATCTATCGCGTAGGATCTAAAACTACAATTTTACACTACATTAGTATATCTTCAGTGACTAGCTAAAATCTAGTCAAACAGAGTCTTAAGCTTATCCTTCATAAATAATAGGTAATTAAGGCAAGTACATATTTACAAAATAATATATATTCATCGAATATATAAACAAACATTAAAAACTTTATCATCTTCACACTACAAAAATGCAGTTGCAAATAAAACAACTTTACAGGAAGATTTACAACTGACGGAGTACGTGGAGTCAACAGATTTCTTATATATTTTATTTGTTATATGTATATGAAGTCAGGATTATATTATTTCAAAATATTCGCGTCTGATTTCTTTATTATTTTCTTTCATTAATGACTTCAAAGTACACTTCTTTTACAAGTATTTTATGACGTTGCCAATCACATATCACAAAATGAGAGTTTTAGTGCACGACAACTGGATATTTTACGATAATCTGTATAAAATTTTGCACGTACAAACGAGTAGCACGTACGAGTTCTAGCGTATGATTATAATTGTATATTATTTAAGTAATTAAAGTCTTTGAATAAGAAAAAAAATACTTC
>DWLI01001954.1:0-14151 GCA_018249915.1 Cecropterus dorantes dorantes | reverse complement strand
GGACGCTGGTTGCTTACTATGCCTTACATATCGTCGCGCTGTGAATAAATATTTTTTTTTTTTATCACAGACGAAAGCACGAGGTATTTTAAGTTGTAAATATTGTTTTTAGATTTTTTTTATGAAGCCATTTATAATGAATTAGTGTGTCCGAGAATATCATTAAAATGTTTGATACCACATTAAAATGTTTCATACCATAACTTTTTTTGGGAAATGTCAGTATAAAGAATAAATTGAGGCTTATTTGTTTTATGAATTACTTAGAGGAAGTTAATACAACTGCGTATTTTACCAGGACCGGTGAGACAATACGTCTACCTTTTCCTGGTCGTCAAGAGTTTTACAAATATGCGTCGATATCAAACGCATTATTCATGTTATACGAAGAGAAAATGAAGTATAAAACATATTCGTAAATTAAGTACCTTTTATACAAAGTAAAATATGGGCACATGTAAATGGTTTACGTACAAAAAGACCGAGACATCAAAAGCACCCGTAATTTAGCTCTTACGGAAGTTACACGGACAGAATCAAAGAGAAATCATAACAGACAAATTTATAGTTCATTCACTTTATGAGGCAAATGAAATAAGCGCCGGGGATATCCCTTTGATATTTACGTGACCGCTATATACTACATGTATATAGATAAAGTGAAGTCTTTTTGTTTTCACGACGTCAAAAGAATTGTCTTGTTGAACCAATTTGAATAATTACGGACAGAAACACGGCCTACTTGTCACCTCAGAAAGCAACATCATATATAAAAATCAAAAGATGGATTACTAAAATTATAACGGAGATTGCCAAAATAAATATAAATATTTAAGTTAATCTTGGAATTGAAATATAGAATTTGATAAACTTTTGTGTGGTACGGATTTTTTCTTATTATACGGCTGCGCCAGAATGTTTTCCTTAATAAAGAATTTTATTTTTAATTACTAAGAATGAACAAAATATTTATGTATTTATTTTACAAATGCAAAATAAATTAGACTTTACAAAAAAACGTTAACTGACTTAACGGTTTTTTGCTTAATCAAATCGGAACGTTGGAAAGTAAGTCTTATAACCCGTGTGGGCAGAGGAAGCACCGAAATAGTACAAAAAGTTGATGAGGAAATTGCCCAGAACTTCCTCTATTGCCACGAATAACTATGTATCTGATCATCGTAACGAAACAGCTGGAGCGTACGATATGAAGTAATGAACTGCTTTCAGTTATAATCTTCAAGGAATTCTAGATATTTTGATGTTGTTTTCTGATTCCACTAAGTAAGCCCAAAAATATGTAGCGATCGTAATCTTTCAACGCTAAGAAACGTAATTAGGTATTTTATGAGCGGTTTGAATGTAATTAAACTTGCGGTCTGAGTTAAAGATCGGTGTAAACAACCATATTAATTAGTTTAATTTTCTTTACATAACTTTTGCTTACTGATTTTAATAATAATTAAAAGCTTATTATGTCAAAACATTCCGATATGGAACTCATGGTTATTTTAAAAAAAAGGCGCAACACACAAGCTCTCTCTATAAAAAGCCGGATATATCTTGGTGCTACTAAATATTTATATAAACATTTAATTCTTAACACTTCATTAACAATGACATTCCGTAGGGACTTAAACCTTAAATCATCTTAGATATCTAATTCTAAATCAACATCCTGGATGTGTCACGAAATACTAATTCACTAAAATTTTACTGAATGCAAAAGGATATGCAAAAAATTCCAATTATTTTAAGCATTAAAGTGCTCTTAAAAGTCCATTTAACAAGCGCGGAAGCTGCCGGATCAATACCGTTTGATAAAAGCTCCATTTCCGACGTGTAACGGACGTTTCGTGAAGTTTTCACAAGCTTTGCAATACGCCCCTCGTTGGGGGAAGGTCCTTTGTATCGTGACAAAGGTACTCCATTGTTGGTAAAGTTGGCTTTTAAACTTGAAAGTTAGTGAAGTGAAGTTGTATTGAAGCTTTGCTTTGGTTGAAATTTTATAGCTACCGGCTGTTGACGGGGCCTGATGAATGAATCCTATTAATGAAATAAAAAGTAATGTTGGTAAACTTAAATTAGATGTACCTATTTACTATAAGACTTGTTTAATAAAAAGTAATGTAACTTTTCAATCATGGGACTAAAAATAAAAATATATTTTCAATCCTTGAAGTCGCATTAAATAAAAATTTGCGAATTTATCACTAATTTTGGTTTGGTAAGATTTAAACACAGTCAAATTGACAGTCTAAAAAAATAGATATTAAAGATATTCTATTGTTACTTATTTTCATCCCTTGAAACAACTTTTTTTGGAAATATGTGCAAAAATATGCAAACGCAGCAACGCTAAAATATACATGTAGAGGCAATAGGCTTCCGGGGGCGAAACGAAAGTTTCTACCACCATTATATTTCTTTTCTTTAGAACTAAGATCGTAATCGCACTAATTTCATATTCAAGATTAACTCAACCAGCACGCGTCAACATAATTAATGATCGGTTGACACAAAACACGTTATTTACGTAATCGGCTGCTTTGAGGTTTGTGTTGAATAAAATACAGGCTGGCATAATAACTATAAGCGAATTATGCTGTAAGGAGCTACAGCTTAAAACTAAAACAGCAAATTTGGAATTGTCAAATTTCCCTTGCTACGATTCGAACAAGTTCATATTGAAAACAAAAACATGCACATCTTGGATTATACTGGATAGTGCTGCTTATAACAGCTTATTTAATCAATTGTCATTATATCAAATAATTGGTTAATTATGGCTTACAATTACAATATATTAAAATTATTGTATTTTGTTTAAAATATCTCTTCACCTCTTTTACTTTGGCATTATTCGACACTGTATCTACGTCCGATCCGACATCGGATCTAGCGACATTATTTGATAAGGAAACACAGGTTGTGTTTTTGATTTTTATCTGCCCTTTTATGGGCATTGTGGCATTGCATATATTTTCATTTATCCTTAGATACCGATTTAATGTGCAGTTAAAAAATCACTCTGTATAACGGACGGAGGCCTTGTGTCGGTACAGGGCCAAAGTTCCTCGATGCTACTTAGCATACCACGTTACGTCATGGTATTGAGTAAATAACTTCAGCCAGTACACTATTGTAGGTTAACAAGGCTGATATTTATATAATTTTTGTGCCATGAATAGCATTTTTTTGAAGAATAAAGTGTAGTCGATTTCTTATATTTTTTTATAATGATGACCATTTATAATATTGTAAGACAGAAACTTTCGTAGGCCAGTAAAATCTTAAAACCTACTATTTGACAGCAACGCTAATATTCTCGCTAATGGAAGACTATAAGTCGACACAAAGTCGTTCGACAACTACGACGCGTTTCATTTTTAAAATCCTATTTTCATTTATTAAAAAATGACTGGTACACTGCATGTTCCTTTGTTACATTTTTACATAAAGTACTGTACTGTACTATTATATCGTAAACCGATAAACATTTTATTAAACCGTATTAAATAGGTGACCTGTGCCGAGAAATATCGCATAAATATTTAAAAGTGCCCTTAAAAGCTCGTACAGTTTATTATGTTCCCATTAAAACAATCATTATTTATGTTTTCGTCATTGTTTAAAAGTATATTGCGAGGTATGGCGGAAAACGAAAACAAATATGTGGAGTGTACAATGTATGGCAAAATCATAAACAATTATTGTTTCGACGAAACAAGATGAACTTGTACTAAGGGTACACACCGACACGCCGACACGCAAAAAATTGCCGTGTCGGTGTGTCGGTAAGGGTATACAGTACATATAAACGAATAGGTAAGTATTACTGCAATAAATTGTAAAAATAACAGCTATCCACAACGCAGTTCCTCGCAATTCGCAAACGCTTAAGACCTTGGCCCGAGTAGAAAGAGTATTATTTATATATATATTTATTGCTTAGCCTACATCGTTAAACAGGAAACAAGACATTTCGTAGTACGTACCTACATAAAAATATACTGTTTATTTCTTATCAAAGCTTGTGAACGTATAATGTCAGCGTCAGTAGACTGGAAAGGCACCATGCTAGACCTTTTCTAGTTTAAAAACAGTATTATGTAGGGCCGTCTATTATATAAGATTGAAACAGCAAACGAACAATGTAGTCCACCTGATGGTAAGCAGTCACTGCCGCCCATGTAAACAAATACATACAGAAAACTCTGACCTGAGCTGAGCTTTGCTACTTGCTTACTACTAGATAAAATCATATAACAGCGAGCTAGTAATCCCACTCTTTCACCGAAACAAAAGACATGTTTCACGCAAGAAATAGGTGTGTCGGTGATTTCCCTGGTCGAACCATGCTCGATGTACCTTAAAATCACTCACATCTTTATAAACAAACAAGCAGACATACTATAATAAGGTATTTCAACTTTGTCAAAGTTCCCAACACATGAGATTGACTACAGGCAAGACCATACCTGTAATGAGAGCTCAATTATGTACTCAATCAAGGGTCCGAGGTTTGAATTCAGGCACGCGCCACTGATCTTTTCTAAAATGATGTGCATATTAGAAATTAATTATCACTGTTTTACGATGAAGGAGAACATCGTGAGGAAACCCTCTCACTTGAGTTCTTTAAAAAAGTTCTCAAAAATTCGCACCGCGCTGAGGTCTGTGGCCAAAAAGAAGAAGTGCCCAGAAGTTGGACAATAAAGGATTGACAAATGCATGATCATGTCATTTCTATTATACAAAAAATAAAGAGATAATATATAGATTTTACTTTCAGACGTACTCGTATTACAGCGTGATCAGAAAATACCGATTTAACCGAACCTTTGTGTAGAAAGTTAACACCTGGTCAAGGAAATATTATCTCGTAACGGTCAGCAACTCTCCTTTCTGCCTTACCTGCAACAATCAGATAACACTTTATTAATACCGACAATGTAAGGATTTTAAAAATAACATCTGTACATTTGATTAATACATGAAATCATAGATCACGTAAGTTAAACTTAATTTTGTTTCTTTTCTTAATAGATTTTAGTAATTTTATAGATAACTTTTAGTATTAATAATTCATATTGTAGTTATTTAAGTTGTTGTTCATTGGGTTTGATCGTGTAATTCTTATGGTTGTTGTTGACCTAACCTTTTCAATTTTCGGAAAATTTATATATACGAGTATATATATAAACTCTTTCGTTACTAAGTGAGTGGCTGACTGACAGAAATGCACAGCTGAAACTACTTAGCGTAGAAAGTTGAAATTTAGTATGAAGATTCCTTAAGGAGTATAGAGGACCACTAAGAGAGGATTTTTGGAAATTCCACTCCGAAAGGTTACCTTCCACCCCACTCCAAAGGGTAAAAAGTTCTACACAGTTGAAGTTAGTGACATGAATTTGGATTGTAGGCTATATAACATTACGCTATGTTTATTTGTTTTTTTTTTATATGTGGTAACGGGTAAAACCGAGAAGTCCTCTAGTATACCTCTAGTAAACCTCTAGTTTGTACTAAAATAATTACATTAATTAATCGAAAGTCACAAATTCAGTTGTAAGAACTTATCTAGACTGTAATTAAACAAAATACCATCTACCCAACCCAGTTACGTGAATCCAGTACTTTACTTTACTTAACCTCACAACTTCGCTTATATCACACATTAACATATCAAACAAAGTCTGAAGTTAATTTAACATTCCACTGACTTCGCAAAAATAAGCAAATGATGTCCTTGTTAGGAAGTTGATGCCGTGATATAATGAGAGATGATAGAAAAATATTTGTGGTCTATAATCAAATGAAACAATATTTTTCCATTCTTTGATCATTTATTACGTTTTGGAAGCATGTGTCATTATATTATTAATGATGATTAAACGGCCCTGATCTGTAAAATACCTTTTTCTTAGACGTTGAATAATGAAGTGTTTCTTTTTTGAATAATAAGCTGTTTATTATTCAGAGATATTACTTTGAGAAATTTCAATCGTGATGCAAAATTTATATGATATTGGCATATTGCTATTTTGAAATAATGAAAAATTAAATAAAAAAATAAACATACGGTTTGAAGTAGCGTTTGAATTATCAGCCCCTTTTTATTGTGTAAACCTTTTACATGAGGTTGCATGAAAAAGAAGCGAAAGAAGATAAAATATGTAAGTTAGTCGCTATTACGTACATGATACATGTTATGTATTGTCGCAGTTCGTAATTGTACACGAACATAACTTAAACATCGCAGTACTTATGGCTATAATCCGCTTACGTCATAAGCAAACTGCTTAGCGTAAGTTGATTTACCATGCCACTGAACCCGCCACCGATACAAGTGACGCTGTACAAGGCCTGTTTACACACATGTTCGCGAGGAAAATACGAGAAAACAATGTTATCATTGTGCAGAAATAGAATAAAGCAAACATTGCTTTATAATTCTAGAAACGGTCTCGAAACAGATAGAAATAGCAATTTACAATCAGGTGATGAGGATCAAGGACTAATCAGCTGATTATAACAAGACTTAGCAGTCAGTAAACAAAAGTCAGTCATTGCGAGAGAAAAGAACCACAGAACAGTATTCGGAGATATAGCTAGCAGGCAGCCAAACAGACAAACACTCGAAACTGAAAACTAACACACTGGTTGCCTACGGCCCTAGAAAGACTCATAATAATGGCAAGTCAAAGAAAAATAAAGTAATAAACCAACTGAGCAGCGCTAAAGTACTCTTAAATAACAATCAACATGGAGAGGGTGGCTGCCAGCCAAGTAGCATTCATGTGTGACCTTTGAAAGTCGTATCAAACTAATGGGTACATTGAAACGACAAAAATGTTCATTACTTTATGTTGCAGTATTGCCAAAGGAGACGAGAAGATGCACCCGAAAAGTTATTTAATAAAATTTTGGGGTCGTAAAGTTTTCTAGGTATGTTATTTGGTTAATACACTGGTAGAAATAAATCTTTAAGGGGAACTTCGGTTATTTATAAAACTAACAAATCCACTATCCACTGTTGACGATCAAAATGACGGTAACTATAGATACAAGACTTGAAATACTGATATGTTCACGTTTGGATGTTTTCTACTTTTAATTAGTTTCATGGAATATCTTTTAAATTTAGATAAAGTAAATATCTAGGTTCTAATGCGTTTTTAAAAGCAGGTAGGAAAATAACAAAAGCGAGGAAAAAATAATATTATGATTACGAAGTGCAACAGTTATGTGTAAACCTCGTCAGGACATTAATGTTATTAATAGCAAGAGAATCTAAACTAATCTCGAATACATCAAAGTTCTAAAACAAGGTCAAGATCTAAGCAACCATTCTGCATTTCAAACCACAGTTCAATGTATTTTATAGATACTGTGGTGTTTACAAACAACGGCGAAGCAATTCATCTAATCATTGGTCCTACTCCAACCGTACTCGCCTTACGCTACCCACAAACAGTTACCAACCGGTTCCTACACCGGTTGCGCAACCACTCAACTGTCGCGAATTAAGACCGCAGTAATTATATTTAACTGATGGTTGCGACAATTTACTCTAGATAGACAAGACTTCCTTATGTCATCGTGTCTAGCTATTACCAGTGTCACAAGTGGCTGTAATAAAATGATGATTTGATCGTCGGAATATTACTGTGATGATGTAAAAGATGACGTTTAGATTCAAAAATTGTTGTGTATAATAGTTGTAACCGAGTGAAAAATTATACCTAGCAAATAAGTAGCTGGAGTAATGATTGCCTAATGGTACCAGCCTATCTCTCTCTACATTTGAGGTGCAGGGTTTAATTAAGAGTCCCAAGCAGGCACAGTATTAATATATTTTTAAATAAATTGCCACTTACTTTAACACGGAAAAAAATCGCGAGGGAACTTATATTCCTGGGGCTTTTTCATAAAATAATGAGGTGGTTATTAAGAGTGTGAAAGATGTGGCTTAAACCTTTATCTTTCTAAGAAAAGATCCATGTCTAGCAGTAGGACTGCTTGATGAAGATTATACATCCAGCACTGTAATTATTACCACTTGATATTATAGACAAAATAAACAATAATCAACATTAAAAATTAATGAATAATTCGCTGTTAAAAGACTATAACTTAACATATTATGCTGAATAATGGTGCATACACAACACATCAAAGTAAAAAACCTTGGAGACATTTGCTTTATATAAATGTTAATGTTGTGGTCAACTTATAACTGATTTCTCTAGAAAACCGCAAAGTTTCTAACTGGAATGTCCTACAATTCCGCACTAAATTGCGCAACGTAATTCAGGAGTCGGCATCCTTTTGAGTTGGAAGTGTAAAAATTTTCACTTTTTAAACACGCTTTTTACACTCATAGCTCCGTACTAGGATTTTCTCCTGTGTCGCGAGTGCCATGGACACACAAAGACAAATACGCAAACACCCAGACGCAGAATAGAATCTAAATTCGTCATTCAGATGTCCTCGGGAATCGAACCCGGAACCCACTGCGCGTCAGACCGGTATGGTGACCGCTCCGCCACGCAGGTCGTAAAAGTATTTTTAAGTAGAAAGGAGTTACAGAAACATATCAGACAGCTTAGAGCAGAAGGTAAAGAGATCTTTAACAACACATAACTATGTCGCTGACAAGAACATTTCCTTCCGAAATAACAACTAATAAACCTTTTCTCATTAGGAACATGTCAGTCTCTTCGTTTCTTAAAACATTGTTTAAAACTCTGCATGTGTTTGCATACCTAGGTGTTCATCACCATTAGACGTTGGTATACACTGTGAACTAAACAATCTAGTTTTCGAAATAAAAATAACTTCAACTGAAAATTGTGTCATCATCTTCATGAATACCACAACAATAAAATATTCTAGAAGTATAATCATCATTTAATGAGACATTAAATGCTGTATAAATAAAAGTGACAGAGAGGACTGAAGAAGCCAACATTAGTTACAAAGGATTCATTTTTCAAGCCCTTTGTTCTGGTCCTGTCAAGACAGAAAGGCCATGACCGACTTATCTGCCGACCGTAGATACCCGTGCGTTATTACCCGTAAATAGTATAATAACGTTAGCGTTACGGCTTTTTTATGGCCACGTTAAACAATAAGCGTTCCCATGACTCCACACCACTACTTAGTGGCTTTACATTAGTATGCTATTGACGCCTTTGGATCCGCCAATTAGTGTTCACAGATGGATTGTTATTGATAAACACTTTAATTATGTTCCTATTTGACAGCTATTGATAGCTTGACACCTGCAAAGTGATAGCAAGTTACAATGTGCCTAATGTTACGTGATGAGGAAAAAATCATTTCGAAAATACTTTCAAAACTGCCGTACGTACTGAATGTTTTAGTTCTCGAAAATGCAGATTCAAAAGTTAGTTCTTAATAAATCGTGTAAGTAACATAATTTGGCAACTTTGTTAAATAAATAATAGATAAGTGACGTCGTTAATTATGTTGATTAGATGCAAACATTAAAAAGCCCTTAAATATGAACTAAGTTTTAATACTTTGCATTCTTAAAAACTAAAGTACTCGCAAAACGTTATTAGACGAGAGACGAGGTAAAAGTGAACCTACATACGGGCATTCAAAATACAACCAAGTATTCAAAAATACATCGATTGGGTACACTTTAACTGAACTAACGAAATCCAGGACAAACGAGTTAAATTCGTTGCAACATTTTAATGTCTTGCTGACAAGCGATGCAGCTCTTATATAAACATTGCTTTTATTTATCTGTCACAAATCTATTTCGTCAGGGGTTTCATTACCAGCTCAGAACAACAGAATTTCTCATGCTCGTTGCAAAACAATTAGATTAAATTTATATTGTGGAGATACTGCTTGAGTGAAGTTATCATACGGTTAGTTTCAAAATTATATTTTGAAAAAGAACTGTACATTCATACTGGTATCCTAATACGCATGAGACCAATGAAAAAAATCAAATCAATAGGTAAGGAAAATTGTTTGTTTTATAAAAATATTCAGACTTATTAAAATAAATAAAAAAAACATTACATACCGTTATAGTAAATGTAACAAACATACATAATTATATACTTTGCATAAAGTAAAAACAATTGTTCAAAAATAATATGATGAAAACGAGATGATTTTTCTCCTGCATATTAGGTGTAATATTATCTATGCTATTAGTGAATTTTATCTTATCTTGCGTTGCAGTGTAATTATAACGTAGATTACATATTTAAACATCTCAAGTGATAATATTAATAACACATGATTCACGTATTTATGCACTTCGCAATGATTCTTATCGGCATCTTAAGGCAATCTAGCTTAAGGCAAGACAAGACGCGGTTTCATCAAAAATGATTTGAGACGAATGTTATCGCGGAATTTATAGATCTTAAAATGTAACGGGTAGTAGTTATATGCGGTTTTTGAATATTGTTTTGCTGATATTTTAACCCAGTTATATTGCGTGATGATGATCGTTAAACAATGTTTTTGGGCAAATAAATACATCAAAAAACAAAACATACAACATTTTTGCGAATTTAGTCTTAAGTTCAGTCAAAATTATATTCAAATTTCTGGTGCCCACAACAGCAACAACCGACAACGAAGTAGCGTTGTTGGTAAAGGAAAATTAAAGTAGAGAAAAAAAAGAATTCAATACCTAATCTAATCGGTCCAATCAGTCAACAACGTGACCCTTATACCCAGTCTGTCTGTGATGTTTAGAAATCGCACGTCGATCTCTCTCTAAATATGGGTACCGACAGTACCGAGGACAGCAACCCGCATGACGATGAAGTACCAAGCCAAAAGGAACTAGAAATTGACGTGAAATATTTTTGAAGTAAAACGAAAAATGTAAAAGGAGAAAATTATTATCAAAGTTAAAATTTAGTTATGTGACGAGAATTTGAGAATGTCTCTTGAAGAAAACTTTGAGCACGTTTGCTTTAAGA
This sequence comes from Cecropterus dorantes dorantes, assembly GCA_018249915.1. Lineage (NCBI taxonomy): Eukaryota > Metazoa > Arthropoda > Insecta > Lepidoptera > Hesperiidae > Cecropterus > Cecropterus dorantes. Next base: position 3,163 of record DWLI01001954.1, on the reverse strand, counting down.
GACATTCCAACTTACTTCAGGGACTGCAATCTATCGTTGATCGACCTTATGTAGGGCACTTGACCTATTGGCTATTTTTCTATTTGAAGTTGGTTATAGGTTTTCATGATCATTGGGTTCTTAATACGATTATTTCTATTTATCTAGTATGTATAAGTGTTATACTTACAAACGTTTCATCGAGAAATATTATTAAACCTATTCGCCGTATACCACAGTAACCTAAAATAACTTGTTATTGCGAATGCATACCATATTTCTGTACACCTGCTCCAATCCTACACACATTACGTCATGAGTCAAAAGGGTCAGTAATCATCTATAAGTCTAGACCTATACGGCAATAGAAACAAGAAGGTAGTCAGTAGGTGACCTATTGCTAGAGATTGATAGCTCGATTTCTCTCTAAATAAGGAGCGACTAGGACACGTGTGATGCTAGTATATTTCAATAAGTTAAGAGAGACATAATAGTTAGGTACGAAGTAGATATAAGAAAGTAGATAATAGAAAAGATAAGAAGTAAGATTTATGAAGGAATATAGTTAAGTTTATAAGAACAAACAACAAATATCCGTCTTGAGCTGAGCTCTGATTCCCGAAACATTTCAAATTTCAGACACGCACCAGTGCTCACGCACAGGATACCAAAAACAAGCAATTTCACGGAATCTCTGGAAACAAAAAAAAATCTCGCACATTCATCTCTGCCTCGCATCGAACGCGTGTAAAATATTCATGGAACCACAGACTAATAAATCTCGTCATTTCGCGCACTCGCACGACTCCGCAATAGCGTAGTGGAAGCAGAATTAGCTGCTCCCGTTCATTTGAAACGTTTACTTTAGGGGAACGGTCTGCGTCTAGCCCGGGTGTGTTATGAAAAGAGTAGTGTTGCCTTGCTGAGTCTTGCAAATTTTGGGACCCTCTAAAATTGAATTGTCGTTACCGTTCTCAGATCGTTATTTCCATCGATCGCACACAAAATATTCATGAATTCTTTAAAGGAGGTTAAATGAGTTTTGTCGATTCAGAAACATAACGAAAGCTCAGGAAAATAACAATTGTTAGCATTATTATATGCCGCTGTATTTAGTTTATCTTTAAGCCTGGGCACAAAGAAATAATAGTATATCCTGAAATATAAGATACGCTCTAAAAGTTAATAAGAAACGAAACAAATGGCATCTTTCGACGCCTGGCAAACCTAATAATATGATTAAACTAAGACAATGAATAAAACGAGTTATACATACAGAAACGCAAACATTTCCAATTAAAGTTATTAATGAGGATAATAATAAATAGGATGATAAAAATAAAACTAGTACATATCTATAATGTCTCGCTAAAAGGAAAATGTTAGCAACCCTAGTCGAGACAGGGTGTGTTATTCCAGACATACGGCGGTTACGACTGTAGACACTGCAGCGGTAGTGAATGGAAATAGTCCGTATATTTAGATGACCTAAAACGGCTACGGAAGACTGATGAATGTACAAGAAAACACATATTGTATTCACCGAGATGACTAATGGTATCAGAAACGTAACACTTGTTTATAAATGTTATTTTGATATAGTGACTGCTAATGAAATTGAAAAGATCAAAAATACGTTATTTACTGCACAAATAGAGAGATGAATGTGTGTATATATAACTAGTAAATATATAAATATATATAACTATCACTTAGTAAATCGAGGGCAGAAGCTGTTCCCAATAAAAACATTTTGTGAATCAAGTATATTCCTAATTTTCTTAAATACAAGACTTTAAATTTTATACATTACCAATATCGAACTTAAAACCACAGGAGGATATTTCAAAAAAATATATAACATATTCTAACAAGGAATAAACAAACAATAAACAAAAGTAGTTTAATCAGAATTAATTTACGAATAAATCTCCGAAAAAAGTAGTACAAAACAAATCTCACAGATGCCTTAGTATAAATCTGAAAATTCCCTCGCAATTCTGCTGTACAGCGATAAGGCCTTTCGCTCAAAATCGAGCTATGGTAATGGATTGGATTCCGATAACTGGGAAATGTGGATTTGGAATTTCTGATTAGTTGCTTCGTAAAATTTTCATTTTGGAGCAAAGGGGTTGCTATGGATATTTCTTAATTATATTGGCAAACCGTATTAAACGCACCTTTTTTAAAACAAACCAAAACACCCAACTTAAGAACGATTGATTGCTTTCAGTTTTGGTTTCCGCTTTTTTTAAGTTTTCGTCGAAAAGGTAAAATAAAAAATATTATATTCCCTATTAAAAGGCGCGTTTTTTTAAATTATATAGCCTATCTCACTTTGCAAACGGAAACGATTTTAATGATTTGCTGTATGACACAGGCCGTGAAGCCGTTTGGGCTGTAGCGGGTTCCAAAAAATGGACATATATGCGCTCAAAAAAACACCATCTGACGGAATCTGCTAAAATTAACATTGTATTAAGAATTGTTAGTTTTATTAATAGTAATGTATTAAAGTTTATGTTTATTAATTCATCCGTTGAATACGTTTCTCCTAATTGGCTCTATGCAGTCTCTCCCGCATTCTCAATGTTTTGATTGTTTTTTTAAAACCTCGAAAAACGAATAGAACAGTAGTGAGAATTCTGGATGCCGTGAAGATCGTAGTTAGTAAAAGTGGGATATAAAGAACAATTTGGACCAAAGCCGAATTGAATATTAAGAGATAGTCACGATACATATTAATAAAGATTTAGGTGTTGCGTGGAACGCAGACGTATTCGTATACGTCATAAATATATTTTGTACTAACAATTCTGTATAACTAAGTCAAAAATCTTTACGTTAGTAGAAAACATTAGTGAATTACCTGAACATTTCAATATTTATTTTTTACTATAATAAGTAGTACGCTTCTGGCTTGACAATGGTTCGAACTAATAATTGAGAGGTAGAAATATGTTAGTTAAGATACAACAAGTTTAAAACATAAAGTAGATGGTCCTATGGTTTTAAAATAGGTTCACTTTCATATGAGGCCATCTTTATCCTCGGGACCAGCAACGTATCTGTGATCGAATTCAGATAGAATCCCTGTTCTACATGAAGTTTCTTACAGATGTCGATGGGCAGCAGGAACCACTTACCATCAAATAGACTGCATGGATCGTTTGCGACTTCAATC
>DWLI01001953.1:0-14159 GCA_018249915.1 Cecropterus dorantes dorantes | reverse complement strand
ATTCTAACAGTATTTTCTTTAAATAATGGATCATTGAACTCAACATGGTTACTGAATAGTTTTTATAAAGAAAAACCGCCATACCTTTTTGCAATGAAACAATTCTTACACATTGGCAAAAAGCCACTGATGTCTCTTTACTTACATATGAAGTGACAATCTAATTTCTCAAGAGTGGCAATGCATCTGTAACAGGCTTCTAGTAGAATGCTCATTCCATATTGGGATAGTTACAAATTTTTATTGATGGGACCAGCACCCACTTATCATCAGATGGACTATTTCGTCCCTTATATAACAGTACTGCATAAGTGATATTTGGCAACTTCAAGAGAGACAAAAAACTGTATATTTTCTCTGAAGAATTTCATACAAAATATTCAGTTTTTTGTGTCTCCTCAAGAGTTACCAAATATCACTTACGCGGTATTGTTATATTAGCGACGATTTGTTCCTTTGCTACTTCAATATAACAAAAAAATGAATATGTGACATTGTGAATTGGATAATAATTATATGCCTATATCAATTACCATATAATAACATCATCTCCCGGTTTACAACAGTCAACAAGGTCATTTTCTAGGATAACCCACATTGAACCAGGTATCGTCCCAATACTCAGCTTATTCACTTGTTCCTGTCAAAATTACAATTTATATTACTGAAACAGATTTAACGAAATTACATACTAATAATAACTAGTACTACACTCATATCCTCACACTAAGATATTCTCCTGTGTTGTTTATGCCATACACACAACATAAAAACCATACACAAAATCCTAGACCCATAACAAAAATCTAAATTCATCATTCAGATCGCCCATCATACAGGTCGTCATATGTACTATCATATATATCATTACAATATGTGGTATGTTTATTATGCACAAGTTTTTACTTTCTTAAGAATTGAAAATATTGTAATAGCCACAAGAATCATCTAAAATAAATAAAAACACATTAATTTAATTTTACAAATGCTTCTTATTACCTACTTGAATTTTAATTTCCTGATAATCCTTGCAATATTCCCTTGATACTAAATTGACTTGACTAAATGTAGAACACCTACAACGTACATCAGTGTTCCCACATTTAGTCGGCGCCCTCAGGATGTAACGGTGCTCAAACTCTGCTTCTACACAGTTTTCATACTTGCACTTCATACATACATATTTTCTTTGATACTCAAGCATTTTTGACTGAGTAACTCTCACTACCGTACCTGAAAATACAAACATGAAAATAAAGCAAATTTATTAAGATGAAAATTTGTAAGAAAAAGTACAAATGTCCCATACATAGAAGAGGTGCCAGAAGTATTCAGTTTTATTACATGACACCAATGAAATCCCTATTTCTACAACAGAGTTGTAAAGTATTCTGATTTGAAGCACAAAATGAAGCGTGGACATTACCAGTCGATGACTCAGTTCAGATGAATTATGGAGCATTGGTTTTTGCATTTCTAGAGGTATAAAAAAGGGGTCACGCTTTTGTACCGCTGAATGGTAAAATTCAATGTTGATGTTACTCAAGCAAGATGTTACTCTGAGAGGACCGTGCCCCCCCTGGCGAGGCCCATGGTACCAGATCCATAAATGACACTAAATGACCGATTCAGAATGAATTACAGCTTATACAAAAAGAAAACTAAATCTATTTATGTACCTGTTACTTTCATAAAACAGCCTAAATCCACATTCTTAGGAAAAATTGTTCTGTGCAACTCGGGACACACTGGTAGTCCAAAGAATCTTGCATACACATTCCTCTTCAGATAATAATAATTTAGTTTTGATATCAATGATTTATACTCGGATCCTTCTAAAATATTTTGTTGGGCTTTTATTATATCCCTGTCACAAGCTGGTAATGTTTCTCTCGGACTACATAAAACCTTGTCACCAATATCAGGGTAAGTTTCAAATAATTTCAAAAAACTGCAACAATATAATAAAATATTTTAAGTTAATAATCTGCTATACACAATAATAGAAAAGTGAATACATTCAAATACTTACTCAATCTTTATACTGTAATATCCCAAATTATCTGTCTCAGATAAAATGTTTAAGCAGTCCTCAATGTGAAACTTAATTATGTAGTCTAAAATCATATTGGCCTTTAGTTGAGCACTATTTATACGAACAACGTTATAGGAATAAATGCGATTTATTTCACCAATCCGGTAATATATGTATAATTTTAACTTAAAATAATGAATAACTGTTGATTGAACACATAAAACTGCTGAAAACAAATAAAAATAACTTATTTAGATTAAAACGAAAACTAAAATGCTTGATTTTAAAATTCAAGTTGTTAATAAATATTTTGAAAGTTCTGTCCATGTCAATAGATAAGTGTTGCTATCATTTTTTAAATTGTTTTTTTATGGCCTTGGCCTCTTGCCTTTATAGACTTACTGTATTAATTTTCATCAACAAAGTTGTTGCATATTTTCTTAACAGGTTATATATGAGATACTCTTCGTGTATTCATACACATTAATATTATAAAATCATTTAATTAATTTTTGATAATAAGTGTAAATTTACCAAAAAAGGAAAAGTTCCAATATCTTCTTAAATAATCTTTCCGAATGTATAAAGGACATTCTCCTTATGAATAAAATTAGGGAAAAGAAAACAATGATATTAAATTAGGTAAAGAGTAAGTTTCACAGTTAATTTAAATTATAGATTTATGAAGCCGTGCAATTTTGACCGCTTAAATGTTTAAAATATTTAAATAATAGATATACCATTGTAAAACCCACAACTTAATTTGTTATTTTTAATATCTTGATGTAGCCCCCTTCAAGGGTCCCTCTTAGATTATAGGCTGTCAACGCTCGTCCACGAATAATTATCTGGCACTAATCTGAAGTGAAGAAGGCACTACTATTAAGAATGTTAAATTTATTTACAATTTTCTATAAAAATCTTCGATCAAATATAAAGATAATCGTAGGTAGGTAGGTGGCGCGAACTGCTGAACAGGCGTCCTATAATTACGTGAAGTACTTAATTTAGGGAGATGGATAGAAGTTCGAAAAATAGCCAAAATCACCTTAATTTTGGTCGTGCGTGATCATAACGCCGCGTCTCCACGTTTGCTACTTATCGCAAACTCCAAACCTCTATAGACGTTTGGCTTGATTTTGGGATCAAATATCGTCATCCACACGTTTGCGAGTTAGTGTTTTCCAAAAAGTCAAACGGCCATAATATTTTGCTTAAGTTATTGTTATTTTTCAGTGTCATAATAATTATGACTATAAGAATTTCCTTCTTAGTTTTCAATTTCTTTATTGGTTTATTCTATTTTATACTAAGGCGACTCTAGGCATCCGTTTTTTTTTGTTCTAGTGTGTATTTCTTGACTCCCAAATGCATGATTTTGTTTGGTAACATTCCAGGGACTTCACGATATCTTTATTTTCCAGTCACTCAATTTTCACAAGAGACGGGCTTTCGCCTATTCGCCACCAGTAAGCAAGCGAGACAGAGTGCGCGCAAACGTGTGAACGCTACGCAAGTGCTTGGTGCAAATTACATTTGATTTGTGCCACAAACCCGACACTGATCGGATCTGCTCCAAGTTTTAAAAAAATCTATACAAAGCAAGTCAAACACTATCCACATTTGAATTTGTGATGGCAAGTTGAGATTTGGCAAACGTGTGGACGCGGCACAAACATTTTGCCTGTTTATCTTAATATCTATAAGCGTAAGTTGAAATAATACTCCTTAGTTGTATTTGAACATTTCAACTTCAGGTTAACGGCTGACATCGTACCGATATATATATATATATAATTATATAAAGGCGTAATATTTAACGCTAATAAAAATTGAATAGAATAAAAAGACATTGGTTTACAAAACATTGTTTAATTTATCTAGTAGTACTATATTCGACACATCGTGAAGGGTCCGTCGGGAAATATTCCTGACATTTCGTCATTAATCTCTTGAGTGCTTGTATATATTTTCTTTGTGTTTCATCATTCATTACATGAGCTACATTTTTGGAGAAAATTTTCTCACGACCAGTACGAGCGTGAATACCGACCATAGTTACACCGATGGGCCAGGGAGCATTGCCGATTGCCATCTGTAGATATGCGTCGCTAGCCTGTAAAAACATAAGCTTAGATTAAAACACTTAACAAAACATTATTTGAAGTCACTTTAACCAAGAAAATACAAATTGAGTAGTTAATGTTTATGTTATAAAACATAGAATTACAATTTATTACGACGTATAGGCGTCATTAATAAATTGCAAATTTTATATGGTAAATCAAACGACACTCATTATGCACGTATTCTCATATAGCTATAAGACTTACATTTAACAAATTCGCGTTGTTACTCGAGACTAACTATATTTAACGATTATCGCGATAGGGAACGCTAAAAGCGTACGTCAGGGCGACACTGCTTATTAATATGCTGTCTCCATAATACTTCGGTAAAAAAAGAGATACTTACCATTATATAATTCCTTTCCAATAAATGCTTTGTAATCTCCATTAAGCTGTCACAAATATCTTCAGGTAAATTCTTCTTTTTAAGTTTTCTCATGAGAGGTTTTAGATACACTTGTGTTTGTGTGTATGTGGCTCTTGCCATTTTGTGTTTTGCTGCTGTCTTTTCCGCTGCCGTAGCTGAATTTAGTTGTTGACCCCATAATTTTAGTAAGAACTGTATAAAAAATATTCATATCACAATTGCCACAGTTTATAAACAGTAATAACTAACATTTTGGAATATTGTAAAACTTGTAAGAGCAGAATATTGATCTTCTGTGTTCTTGTTTAGAGTATGAGGTAAGCCATTAAGATATACATCATTTCTGTAGTCAACCTTAAGACGTTAGGTTGTTGGTGTCAGCACGTACTTCGCTTGGTTTGATTAAGGATGGTAGAAAAATTATTAATGAAATAAAAATGTTTTAGTCAATTTAAATTCTTTACAGAATCATTTCAAAGATGATGATTGTTTACAGATATCTAGGCGGGCACCAGCTTCTTTACTACTTCTATAATATAAAAAAAAATGGATATTTCTGTAAACCACCATCTGACCTACCATCAGATGAAATGTGTTTTCAAAAAAGGTATTTATTTCTATATCATTTAGATTTAGATTTAGAGATGAAAATAGATGTATTTTTTACCTGTAGCAGTATCATTATAACATTCATATCATGATTTCTGTCTCCTTGTCCCATCTTCTTTGCCATTTCCTGTATGAATTCGTATGTGACGGAATCATCAATATCATCTTCCTTATTGGACTTTTCACTTTCATTCTAAAATTAAAACATTTTATTATAATTTGAATTTTTGTTTGACGCCGACGTTGACCTACTCAACAAATATTTTGCTCTACTTGTTCAATTCATCCACTGTTATTTACAAAGAGTAAAAAAAGGTGGTAGAACTCTTTGTGGTTTCATTCCGAAAGCACCAATGCCACAACTATTTCTGCCTAACAGCAGAGTAATACATTGCTGTAATCTAGTCTGAAGGGTGTGGTACAGTACATACTTATCAGAGGCATTCCAACTTAATTATATGGGCTGCATGCTCGTTTGCTACTTCCATGCTATAAAAAAATGCTTATACCACTACTGCTGTTACAGTAACAAATTATTTTCATTTATTTTTTAATATTGATATAGCAAACAATTATGCACTCCATCGGATGGTAAGTGGACTACTCATGAACACTTGTATTCAAACAAAGACAATTATTACAGCCGTGCTGGAGGTCTCCATAGATTTATAGCTATCATTTTATCATAGGTTTAAACATATCAAATTTTCTAAGCAGGCTATCAGAGGCACGTGTTTAAGATAATTTGAAAACTCTATCAACATATACATATATATCTACAACGGATCAACTCTTAACATGGAAAAATGCTAAAAAACATGTAGAGCAACTTTTAAGAGGTACTTCAGTAAAGCATGTACCACTATTGCTACGTAACATCTACCACTACAGAGTCACTGAGCAGTCAATAGACAATTAGCCTTTAGTACTAGTATCGTAATGATGAATCCTAACAGAGTTATGAACTTGAAACTTTATGAAAATAGAGCTATGAGTGATTTAGGACATGAAATATTTATCAATTGCTTACTATAACATTATACTTCAAAAGGAAATAATAAACTTACCTGTGTGCCCAAAGCCAAAATCTCATTCAGATATGCTTGATCCACTTTGTCCATAGCTTCTTGGAAATCATTTCGGAAACCCTGTAAAATTAAATTTAATCATTAGTATTGATTAAATAGTTGACATTTTCAAAATACTTTCAGCATTTAGTCATGAAATACATGAAATAAAAGCACAAACAATAAATAGTCAAAGTTCAAACAATAAACAATTGACCAATTTTGTTATGATTGTTTAGAAATTGTGTTAAGAATTCTTAACTGTTTAATAATTATTTCACAAAAATTCCTCATTTAAAAATAAAATGGCAATGTGTTTTTGCATTTTGCTCATTCAATGTAGAATAATGAAAAACTAATGTTTGTATCGAAAATAATTGAAGTTCGCTTAAATTGAGTTAAAAACATAGTGAAGGAAGCTTTTTATGTTAAAAATCTTTAAATTAAGTTTGCTAAGGTTTGTAATGTCTACCAATCTACATTTGGCCAGTGTGATAGAATATGACCTAAGCTATGTTCTGCAGTTGTAACCTACTGCAGAAATGTGATACTGTAATGTATGAATGAGGACTATTTACATAATTTTAATGGTATATGTAGTGTATAATTAATATTTTGTTATGATCAACCCATATATTGGCCCACTGCTGGGTGAGTCTTCTCTCAGATTGAGAGAGTTTCAGGCCATAGACAACCGTGCTGGCCAAGTCTGAATTGGTAGACTTCGCACACCTTTGAGAACTCTTTTTTCAGAGAACTCACACGTGTGCAGGTTACCTCACTATGTTCCACACTGTAAACTAGGGATAATTAATTTCTAATATGCATATCATTTAACAAAAACAGTGGTGCGTGCTTTGGATTTTAACACCAGACCCTCGATTAAGAGGCCTAGTTTCAATCATTAGGCTATCACTGTTCAGTGTATAATAGTTAACATATATTATTCAATAAAAACAAAACATTTGTTTTAGTCTATTGAATTGTAATATGTTCTTTCGCTCCATAATATATAAAGAGTATATACATTACATATTATTATATACACATATATATGCATTTGGTTTAACATACCCTGTTTGCTTCAGGCTCCTGAATCTCTATTCTCCGTAACCTCTTAAAAGACTGGGCTTCACTTTCTCCAAAGAGTGTTATTGGATGGCTTCTCTCTCGTAATCTTTTGATTACTTCAGCTCTCGGAAGGGATATACTTTCAGTTTGTTCTGGTTGCTTCTGTTGTTTGTTTACTGTGAAATTAATTTTAATATTTATTCTGGCACATAATAACATACAATTGATATGTTTTTATGTAATTGAAAAAGCAGCCATATGGTTTTATGTGAAGTGATTAACACCACTCACATTAGTTATCAATTTTTTTTTTTATTATCATACATGAACATTTTACACTACAGTGGAAAGGAGAAATCGATGTAATAGGAAGTTGTGCTATATTTGAAATTTTATTAAAAAAGGCTTACCTTTGTTATCTGTATCTTGTTGTCGCTTTTTTTCTTCTTCCTCTTCTTCTTTCTTTAGTTGTCCACATTTTTTAAAGTATTCTTCTTGTTCCTTGGCTAACAATTCTCCCCTTTTGAAGTACTTTTTAGATGGGTCCTGCAAGACAAGTCCTTGTAGCAAAAGCAAATGCTAGTCGATTATGTTGCTTACATATTTACGTGTTCACTCACCAGAATATTCTTTTCTTCGAGAAGTTTTCGTTTTTTTGCAATTTCAGCTTTGAGTATGTCCATTATATATTTATTTAATAATTTTAGTTATATTTATTATGATTCGTTACTCTATTCCTTGCTTTACAATCTTGACATAGTGAAGTTGGCTATTGACATTAACATTTGTTTTTTAATATTTTTTTAGCCATGGATTCTTGGTTTTTAGCCGAGAGGTTGAAGTCTAAAGATACTTTTTGTAGAAATTCACTTATTATTTTTATAAAAAAGGCATTTCCGAGCTATTTCTGTTGAAATAAACATGTTAAACCTTAATTCCATGAAATAATGAAAATTGGTTGTCTGTTACGTCTGTTTACGGACGATAATTTTAGTGATAGCGTTATAAAAACATTGATGAAAAATTGCATATTTTTCATAAATTGAGTTGAATTATTATCATTTTATTGACGTTATTTTATATATTAAAAAGGAGTTAATTAAAAAAGTATAATTTATCCATTACATTTATTTATTCGTTAATTCAAATATTTTTTTCGCGCTCTCGTTTGCACGCTCAGGCTAGGGCGGAACGTCGTGAACTTTTTTGTGCGTGCAGCTAGTTTTCATCGATTTATAAGACGTTATCACGTCTAAAATAAAATGTTTACCATGGACACCATACATTAATCCAGAATAATAAGTATTTATTCTAGACTACCTCCGTGACAAAATTTTATCTAGATCCACCTAACCATCCCCACAACTTTCATCTTGTATATATAGCATTCTCAGTAAGATATCAATAAATTATACCTACTATTTAGATTCAGGGTACTTCCACAAGCAACTAGTTTAGCAATATATTTAAATATACATTAACTTTACCTATACGAGTATAACATATAAGTTTTTACGAATTTATATTTTATGTTGAGGCAATTCATCAATTAATTGTATCAATAAAATAAGATGTCACTTAAAAAATACGTCTACTCAAATTTTTCAAAAGGCTATTTAAATAAATTAGCCTAGATTAAAGTAGTTAGCTGCTAAATGTATGCATTTTTGGTAAAAAAACTAAATTTAATCGGTAACATACTCTTTTTAAGTTTTGATATTTTGTCAAAATCAGTTTGCTATTCAAACATTAACGGGCAAGAATAACTTAAATATTGTATTATCTTACTTATATGCTTAGATTCTAATTAGAAAATTCATGTTTTAATAGGAAGTGGTATAGATTTATGGATTTTCAGTTGAAAAGAAATACGCATTGATCACCATTATCGCTAAAATGATGAAGAGATTAGATATAAAAATTAAGATTAAATCACTGTGATTCATATAAATAGTTATTTATCTAACAATTTCATAACCATATTTCGATATCAATTCTATTTGTTTTACTTTTTTTCACGTCTGAGAAGCACGTTTTGAAATGTATCAATTTGTATATTTTTTGTTTATTTTTTTCATCAGTTTGGAGACCACTAGAGGTTTTAATATTTTACATAGCAGTGCTTCATAATAATTATTGAGATGTTATTTATACCAAGTTTGTTTCAGGAAGTCCTTCAAGAATAGTTGGCGGTTTAGAAGCACCACCTAAGTTCGGGTTATTTCATGTGTCGCTGCAAAATCTAACAGGGCATCATGTTTGTGGAGGGGCTGTAGTTTCCTCAACGGATTTAATAACTGCAGCTCATTGTGTACTTGGGTATGTTCCTATTATTTTCGATTTATCAGATATCATACATATTAACAATGTTAAAATGTTTTGATTAACAAAATATTATTTATCGTTATTATTCATGACTCGTGCATGAATTCTACTATTATTTTATATGATGTGATATATTTCCTTTTACGCATTATTTCTTTATTATCTACATTTAGATTATTATCAATTAAAAGTTACATACCATTGTTTCTTATGTTACATGATGTTTATGCTCATTGTGCTTGTGTTTAAATTTTCAGAGTAGAACCTCAATACATAAAAGTTGTTGTAGGAACGATTAATTTAGACAAAGGAGGATATCAATATGACGTGGAGTCTATTGTAACTCATAGAGAGTATAATATAAGTGTGAGACAAAATGATATCGCCATAGTAAGAATAATAGGAGCGTTTGATTTACGAAATGTGCGAATATTACATTTAGGCACAAAGTATTTACAACAAGGAGATCCAGTAGTTTTGACGGGTTTTGGGGCACAAGAGGTGAGGTTCAACATGGGGAAAAATGATCTTATAAAATGAATTAATCCGTCACAATAATATTTTAATTAATTATTTTCTAAATATATCCTTAACAGCCTAATGGAGAATCGAGCCGCCGAATGCACATTTTGAATCTAACGGTATTCGACCAAGATATCTGCAATTACGCAATGCGTTACTCAAGACAAGTCACTGATCGAATGTTTTGCACATTTACGAGAGTAGGCCAAGGAACATGCCACGTAAGTAAATTTTGATTGAAACCAGAAATAATTTTAATTTTGGAAAATCAACAAAAATATATTCACAAAACAGCTAAACTGGATGAATACTTATTTTTACATATTACTTTTATTGTCTTATTCAGGAATGCAGAATATTTTAGGTCTACAGATTAAATATCACCTACGTTTAAAAATAATGTAACTTACATATTATTTGTATTGTATTTTTCAGGGTGATTCTGGTGGACCTCTGACTTGGAAAAACGAGCTGGTTGGAATCGTATCATGGGGTATTCCATGTGCTGTTGGTTTTCCAGACGTTCACACAAGAATCAGCTCGTACATAACTTGGATACGTGACGTTATTAGCAATAAATCAAACATTAATATTATTATATAAATTACATGTAATAATGTCATTTATTTTAAACAAACACTTAGCCAAATGAAATACAAATACATCCACTATTTCATTTGACTCTTAAACAGCTTAAGTTTTTGAATATCAACCTGAAAATAATATTGAATTAGCATACAAATTTCATACTTCAGAGTTTTCATTACGTTTACGATTTGGATATAGATGGTTAATATACTCTACCTACTTTCAACAAGTTTCAGATTTTGCGTTGTTATGGTTAATGTTGCATAATAAAGCAGAAGTGTTTTAATAAAGCTCTAGTAATCATAATTGGGCGCCCTATTCGCTACTTCAATTACAATTATTCAACTACATGAAATAGAATTAAATATTTACCTGATATTTATTAGAATCACTCTTTAGTTCCAGCATAACAGCCATAACAGGTCTACCATGAGCACATTGAAATGGTGTCTTGCATTTTGCCAATTCAGCGATAAGTTCTTGGCATTTTTTCTCCGACAACATATCTCCGAATTTTATTGCATACCTACAGGCCTAGAAGTGAAATTACAAAACACATTCAATTATTATTCAACAAATTGTTGAAAAATAATTGTTATTGTTGTATAATAATTGTTTTAATGTTAAATTAATATTTTCAGCCAATTTAAATAATACTCGAATGATATAATATTATTGCTGAACAGAAAAAAAACAATATTAAAGATGATTTTTATAAATCATATATTATTACGTGAGTATTACAGGTAGGTATACTTAATCAGGATACCTACTATTCATAGTTAATTCAATCGAAGTAATATTTGCACGGAAGTAACCTCTGTTAAATAATTTATTACGAAATATAGGCCATAATAATAAGCTTTTATTGTTTTATTTTCCTTACCTCAGAAAATACGAGATTCATAATAGCCCGAGGGTATAAAGACACATTACCCTTTAGATATTTGACACCATTAATTTGTTCTGTTAGCAAATTTCTCACGGCTCTTAAAATGGTATCCGCCTAAAAATTAAATGATCGCTTTTAATGCATAAGTAGCAGTAAATAAATCGTAAAAATATATTTAAATTGTTTACCGGTCTAGAGTTTTTGCCTACAATTGCTTCAGGTACTGCAGTTACAAGAATTTCGCAACTGTTTACAGCTGTCCATCCTAATCCACATTGAGTAAACTTATCTTTATGGTTATGCAGATAAAGAATCTCGTCTTTAGAGACCTTCATAGGAATTGCTTCTATTGTAATGCTTCTCCAATTATTACCGTCAAAGTAGTCTGTGGAACAACGCATTTTATATCTTGTCAGAAAGTTGTTTCATACTTATATTAATCCTTATTTATTGGTACTTTATATACAAATCTTTAAGTGTAATAGATTATTTATCTATTGCATTAAAAGATTTCAATTACATTCCAAATTATTTTCAAGTTTGATTCTTTCATGGACAGCGTGTTGGTCAAACAAAACCAGAAATTCCGATGATTCATGTGATTGCGATTTAGCAAATATTTTAGCTGCAATAAATTTACAGTCAACTTGTCTCAGAACCTGAAAAATAAAAAGTACAGTTATATTTGTATATATAAACACAATTCGACTTTTTTTTAGTTATAATAAAAATAATAAAAAAACATGTATAGAATTGATGTAACTTTTCCGTTTGCTAAATACTCGGCTTCAAAAATGAGGTTTGCATTATGATTTTTTATTTTATCTGTCATCTTTCTTTTAGGTTCTGTCGTAAGCTCTTTCATGCTTTGAATTTTAGGCTCATATATTTCGGTATTACTTTCAATGTCCGTTACAAAATTATCATAAATCGTCTGCAAAGAAAACAATTCGGGGATAAAATCGATTTAAATCACATTTATGGTAAATCATTTTGTAATAAAAGACTTACATCCTTGTAGTATTCTGTATCCAAATTATACGAACAAATAGTTTTAGAAAAGACATTATTAAATATCTGAGATGTTCCTAAAAAAAAGAAATATAAACAGCTGCTGAGATGTATAATTCAAGTGAAACTTATTTAAAACAGTTTTCCTACCTTTTGGCATGAATCGATGTCTACTGAATAGTTCAAAGGTATTGACAGACTTATCTCGTAACAGACAAGTTTTAGTTTCAATCAATTTTCCATCATCTTCGCCGTGGTTATTTAATTCCTTGTCAATTATATCTATATCTGTCTTTTTACATTCATTGGTATCAATTTGTTGTAAAGTTAAACAATCTTCTTTATTCAAAATTTTGTTTAAAGAAGTATCGTTGTGTCGATTATTAATATATTTGTTATTTAACGGATCGTAATTTTGGTTTTCCGTAATATTTATATCAGTCTTTTCATCACATTTCTCCAGAAACATGGAATCATTATTCTCTGTTAATCCAAATGTATAATTGAATTCTTCGGCAAGATTATCACTGTTAGTAAAAACAACTTCGCATACATCTAATGGTTCCATTTGTTCTTCACTTTGAGATGTATTTAGTGACTCTGGTATAACCACATTTAATCTATTATAAGTTAAATTATTACATTTCAAACTGGTTTGGTCATTACTACTAAAAGTTTTATCATTATAGGTTTTTACATTTTTGCTTTTTCTTATTTCGACAGACTTCTCTCCGCAAGTATTTAGATCAATTTTTCTACTAAATACTTGTGACGAACTATGAATCGAATCAACCAGAATTGTGTATGTACTTTCAATCTTAAAATTGACTTCATAATTTGACTGTTTAATGCATTTATTTCGTGAATTAATCTTGTTATATTTATTATTATCTAATAAAAACTTCATATCATTTGCAATTTGGTTACGAATATTTTTAGAGATTTCTATTATATCGCTTTCTTTATATGTATCAATAGAAAAAGGAGTATCTAATACATCCTGTTTATATTTATTCAGTAGCGTGTCGTAAGCACTGAAATCATGTTTTCTTAAACGTTTTGCTTTAAATTGATCTTTAGGTTTTGTAATTTCCCCCGTTTTTATTTTAAAATCACTTTTATGTGATTTATTCGCAGGACGGATACAATTTTGTCTTGATTGCTTACTTATTTGTAAATTTAAATATTTTTTATAAGTAGGTAAAACATTATCTTTCAAGTTATGTTTGTGGCTCTCATACGTAAGTTTAGATGCAACATGACTATTTTCATAAATATCTAAAAAGTTAAACATACGAGTATATTAATCCTAATAAAGTTATACATATATCTACTTATGCTAAGCCCATACATTTTATATTAGAAAAAATCTTCCCACCCTAACGAATTCTATCTGAGTTACGCTGCACATAATAATGCTATGAAACAAACGAGTACATTAAAATTTGCATTTTAAAGTATAGGTACGTATTATCCCGATACGTGGAGGGAACACTCCTAAAAATGTACGACACGGCGTCCCATTGCGTATTAATAGGTACAT
>DWLI01001952.1:0-14159 GCA_018249915.1 Cecropterus dorantes dorantes | reverse complement strand
CGTTACTTACTTAGTACTTATTTACCCTTAGTGGAGGCCTATGTCTAACAGTGGACTTCAGACTGATGGACGGATCATATATTAAATAGCTATTTCGAAAATACGGATAAGCTATTGTACTATACCCTTAGCGTTTAACGCGAATAGATTATCAAGACATTTTGTGGTTGACACGCAAGTCAAGCTTGGAAGGAGTCTGGGTGAGAGGTTGAAACGGTAAGAAGGACCCCTTGAGACATCCATACGTGCTTTGTGCACATTTTGTACTTTAACAAAACTTTGTACTCGCGGTGTAATCTTCAAGGGATAAATTTAAATTTAGTCAGTTATAGACTTTTACGCGTGTTCAGTTAAGTCTGAAAGTCATCTTGAAATGACACTTTTCAAATCTTAATTACTCAACAAAGTAATATAAATAGGTTTAAGTGGATTTTACGTGACATGCAAAGCAAGGTCTAATAGGTTTCACAGTTAGGCAGTGTCGGAAGACCTATTTCTGGAATGATCGTGTAAATTTCTTAGTGATGCACTAACCTTTTTTTTTCCCAACTTGGGTGACACACAATTTTGTGACAAGTTTTGCAACCGATGAGTAATAATTAAAGTATTAAGAATCTGTAAATTATGTGAAATGAAACAAGGATTACTGACTCGTGCTTGTTTCTTAAATTTATTTTAAGCTAATCGTGTGTATGAGTTATGGTTCTAAGCAGAATCGGCCTGAAAAGGTACTACAAATTTAAAGTTGATACAAGATTACGTAATTTAGTCAAAAGATTCTTTTTTGCTTTATAGCATAAGCCGGATCCAACACAATCCCAAAAGCGCCAGTATTCAAGAATTCAAACTAATTTTAATTATTTTTAAAACGGACGCAGCATTAACATTGAGGAGTTACTTATCTATTCGATGGCTCCATCAACAGAGCAAAACCATTGTCAAAAAGAAACTTTTAATCAAAAAAGGTTTAGAGGATCATTGTGCATTATCGGGTCTTTTTATAGATTTTAGAAAAAAATCGAATAAATTTCCTAACTCTCTACTATGATTCATGTAGTAGGTAACGTTACGCAATATTGTTTTAATCATCTCATTTTAAAATGTGCTGGAAATATTGAAACGACCCTTTAACGAATATAGTAACGTGAACAAATAGTAGTAACATATAATTTTGATGTACAAAAACAAAGTTTTGAATTGTGCTCCTTTAGTCCATCATAGCTAAGTACATTGGTATGACCTAAAACAATACGACCGAAAACGGAAACTATGATTGAGGAATCGTTATAAACTCGTACTAAGGACACAGGAGACATTAACATATACAGTTATGTGGTAAACAGAGCTGTGTAAACGATGTAGGAACATTTTATCTCGTGATGATGTCCAGAGTAAATTAGGCAACGGCATCGTAGGCTGTGGAGAGAGTGAAATCATGTTTACGAAAACCAGTTTCGATGCAGGTGCGCGCCGCGGCTGTTTCGGAGCCATCTTTTCAACGCATGCTTAGCGTGGCCATGCGTCCCGTTTTGAACGGGACCGTCCCGATTTTCGGTTCCTTGAAGAAACGTAGGGACGTAAAATTGTTTCTCTGTCCAAACCCTTATGATAACAGTTAAGAATATTAAAAATCATCAAAAAATATTAGGGTGGTATTACAGGACTTTTTGCTTTGCAAATCATCTATTTTTCGATTGGAAATCTCGATCGAGTTTTTTTTTAATCGGCCATACTAACTGGTTCAAACTGATGTCCCAGTTTGAGTTGTAAAATAAATGGTCAATTTACGCGTGCTCCATACTCGTTATCCGAACTCGCTTCAAAGTGGATTTAATTAATGCACCTCCAACACGCTCTTGAATTAAAACAGACTTAAAGCTTATTATCAGCCTATTTTCTATTACATATGTGATTTACGATCCGTCATTGAAAGTACACCAATGGCACATAAATTAAATAATACTTAAGCAAGTATTAAATGTACAATTTCGAATTTCAAATTTTTGAATCACCACCTGTTGTATTAATTTATTTTTAAAAGTACTTTTTATAAGGTTATTGGCGTACTTGACATGTATAGTATGTATAGTTCTTATTATTTTATTATTTTTGTGCCGTTTGCAACTGTTGTACTTTAACAGATAACGTAGCAGGTAAAAATAAGCTTATCGAAAACTTTAGTAAGAACATTTTTTCGTAATAATTTTGAGGGTGCTTTGAGCTATATACAATTGCATAAAAATTTGCATTAATTGGTCAGTTTTTTAAAATTATTAAAACAGCATTTGGGTTTTGACCCGACTGCTTAAAAAGATTAATTGCTTTTAGTTCAGTTTCAGTTCGTCGTTTTTAAGCAGTCGGTTTTTTTTTGTTATTATACTTTTACATTTTATTGAAGTTATTTGTCACTTTATTTATCAATTATCATCATGGTAGGAGAACCTACGCTCCAACATAAATCTTCCTATATCCTGACCACCTCCAAAATCGTTTTATATCCTCTTTGCAGGCAGACCTTATTTTCGCCATCTTAAGGCAATTCAAGGTGTCTATCAGCCTTTTTCCTCTACTAATTTTGTACAAAAGAACACAGTGTAAGAAATAATTCGAAGCAACTTTAAGATCCAATCCAAGATTTATTAAACTACCCACGGATATTAATATACCGATATTACCCACTGGTGATCTAATAATACCAATAAGATAATGAATTTATAAAATTCTTAGGAATTCATTATTTGGCGGCGGGCTTCGGGAAAACAGAAAGACGCCTAAATTATTATCGTTCTTGTTTGATGTAAACAAGTTCCTATATAACTTTTGTATTCCACTTTCATAAATAAAATACAAGGGATGGAATAGCTTCACAAAATTGTGTACTATGCGAAAAGAAAACATCAAGTGAGTACGTCCTTCCAGCCTCAGATATATTTGCTGTCGTGTTCTTAATTTCGCCAGGTATGTTTTTCGAGAGCGGGTTTGTTCTATGTGTTTACTCTAATTTCGATTATATGAAACATATTTTGTTTGAACAATGATCTTCAAGAAAGCGGGTATAACAATTTTTGACACAATATTTTTATTATGATAGAAAGTGCGTAGCGAAGCCCGTGGAGTCTCTGGAAGTGTTTAATGCTAAACAACGCTGTCGTATCTTGAGATTATATTTTATTTATAAGATAAAGGGCCCGCTATTGTCTGCCATTGTCCGCCATCTAGCGCAAAATAGTAACGAACGAGTAAAGCTGGTTAAACTTTAACGTTTGGCAAATGAGAAAACCTTACATGAGGTTCCAACTTTGTCGCAATTAAAAGCGAGAATTAAGAATTCTCTTTGATAATTTTAAAAGGGTGCAAGGTCTTTCAACCATCATACAGCACGCGTACTCCTAATCTCGATAGCAGACTATATCTAACAGTAGAACGTTGATGAACTAATTATGAAGAAGTATTAAACGGCACCACTACAGAGCAGGGATAGCTTAATTGGTGAAATCGTGTATCCAAGGTTTGATCGTACATTTTTAAAATGATATACGGATAAAAAAATGTTATCACTGTTTTACGGTGAAAGAAAACGTGAAGAAAGTACCCACTAGAGAGCTTTCGAAAAAAAAGCAATGGAACTTGTACTTCGTTTGCGCGGTGGACTCTATAGTCCACCACCAGAGAGAGCCTATGCCCTCTAATTCTGAGATATGTTGATGATGACGACTACAGATAATGGAACAGCAGCCAGAAGCTATAATATTGATGAAACAGGCGTAACATTATATCCAGATTTAAGACATATGTGTACGTACAAACAAAGGTGTCTGTCGCTGTAATCAAGGAGATAGTAAGCAGACTTGACTTGCTCGAAAACAATGGAGGGCGACGGGTTGCACGATACAATTTAGTTGATACAGTACAATGGACGTTTGTTATACCTCCTCGTTCTCACTACACTATTCGCACAACATTTTCCCATTACACGTATTTCTTTTTGTAAGTGTAATGCACTGTAGCGGTTAGTATGAATGTAGGAGTATTACGGACGGGCCGACTTACAAATTTATTATAAATAGGGTCAAATCGTGTCAAGCCACGCAGTGTCTGTTACCCGGGGGAATGTATTTACTTGCAGCAAAATTGTATGTTTATTTTTAAAACAAAAGTATAAAAATTATGCCCGATGCGTCAGAAGGATGGTAATGGTGTTGAGCGTATGTACTTTTGTGTTTGTATATTTGTTAGTATGATTGGATGTGTGAATATATTGATGTATGTATGATTTAGGATATTATGTAAGTCTCAGTCGTTGTCACTATTGTAGCCAAAAGTAAAGTTTTGTTGATCTCATTTGTAAGAGTGACATAGTTTTTATAATTTTTAATTATGGCACCTGTGGAAAAAAAACACATGTCAGGAGACAAACATTAACTTACAGAAATAACTAACCGAACTACATTTGTCATTGCGTGGGACACCTTGTCATTTAAGTTATATCTATAATTCTATACTAATATTATAAAGCAGTAAAGTTTGTTTGGTTGAGCAGGCTAATCTCAGAAAGTACTGGTTCAAATTGAAAAAATGTTTTTGTGTTGAATAGTAAATTTATCGAGGAAGGCTATAGCCTGATGATAAATATAGCGTAATGTTATATAAACATCACGCTATATTTATTAGTTTTTTTCTTATGTAATAGCGGGTGAAACCTCGGAGCACAGCTAGTTTTATTATATTTCTTATTCATTATCACAGTACTTATTTTTATTATGTCAGTAATTTCTGTAGGCAGACGGAGTTTTTGTTTAAAAATAATTTGTTTAGTTAAAATTGTCTTACAGAAAACGTGCCTATAAATACACAAAAATATCTTATTCAAATCAGCTACAGTCTAGTTCTTTATCCTGAGCCTTGAATCTGTGTTATACCTAGTGCCTACTTAGTGATTCTAACTTTCATATTAATTAGCTTTTAAAAGCAGCTAAACAATCATTAATTTAAATATTTTTGGATGAAAAGTGATTATATTTTTCTTTAACGTCAAAGTACTGATACTTTGACGTTAAAGAAAAATATAATGAACTAACAAATAATGTACATTTTTAATTATATCTTTACAAAGGTCGTAGATTTTTTTTGTCGCTCGGCTTCGTAGGTAGCACAACACTAGTAAGGTTTTTTGGTTGTTCTCGAGAGAGAAACCTTCAAAAGGTAGTCCAACGCCAAGCAAAGGCTGGTTATGTGGAATTTTTACCATGGAAGACTCCGGTATCTCCAACGAAACGCAACCAGAATCCTCCAAGCGACGCCTTCTGGCTTTTTCCCATTGGTGAGCATTTATGAACTCACCGTATCTTCTGGTGTATACGACGGCATGCGACCACACATGCCACCGTCCTTCCCGGGGTCGCTTGGCTGGATGGTTCGAGATCCACTCTTGCCGCCCGTAACCCGGATGCCCTCTTTTAGTCGTCTCTTACGACAGGCAAGGGATACCGTAGCCCTACTCTGGTCCCGGTAGTGTTGCGAGGCCCACGGAGCCATAATAAAGTAATGTTAGGCATTGCTGTGAAATGTACCTTTAGTACGATTTTATTATGATCCATTAAATCATTGTGCATATTTTCGCACATCATTTCAAAGTACACGACGACCCGCGTGGTGAAGCGGTCATCATACCGTTTTAACATGCAGTGGATTCCGGGTTCGATTCCTGGTCAGATTGACATCGGAATGATGAGTATAGATTCTGTTTAGGGTCTGGGTGTTTGTGTCATCTTTGTGTGTCTATGGTACCCACGACACAGGAGAAAATTCTAGTGTGCGGCTATGAGTGTAGAAAGTTTTTGTACACGGCTAGGTACGTTGAGCAAAAACATTAATTGTTTTGAGGATACACGATAAACTCGTACTAAGGGTACTGCCTGTAGGGCTTGGTAAGGGGGAGATATACGAGGCGTACCAACTTAGTCTTTAGAGGTAATAACGTATCTGCCGTAACGTAACCCCGACCTCGGGTAGGACTCTATTTCGGGCTACTCATTAACATATAGTGCATGCTCGTTTACTTCTTTATTATAATATATTAAAATATCTTTTCAACCTTTTTGGTGGAACAAGATGTCTGTTTACCGTTTTGCAAAATACAGCAGCTTTTAATTCTTGTTTATATTCACTTCTGTATGCAAATGGTTGGAAATTAAATTCTTTTCATAATTTCATTATACGACAAGTTTGTAAAGCGAATCGCTTGTAAAACATTTTTATCTCATGATTCTATCCGTTAAACATTCAAAGGATTAAAGTATTATTTTGTTCCTTTAAATGAGTGTTTTTCAAACCTTTTCATGGCACTACCGCCATAGCTTATAAAAATATTTCGCGACATCGTCCGCAGGTAACTTTATTATGTTATAAATAAATATCAAACCTGTCCAATATTATTTTCATTGATTATTCTAGTTATATTTAATTAGCCATTAAAAGTATGTGTCTGGAATTTATATCGTTTTTACTACTGAGTTTTTCGCGACCCCTTTTATGGAGGGTTGGACGGGGGGTTGCGACCCTCACTTTGAATAACACTGCTATAAAAAATATTATTATATAGAATTGTATAGTTACATTTAACTGTACTTATGTTGACTATAACATCAAAAACAGAACTATGATCAAAGAGATTAAATATAGGTATAGACCTACTTATAGAACGGACATTAACAAGATTTTCATACAAAAACTTTCATCCCGTTTCGAATTTATTGACGTTTGAAATATGTTTTAGAACTTTTTACCGATTCGTAGTAACTTGCTGATGCCTTTCCTTCCAATATCCGGACTATTATTAATGAAGTTGCATGTCTTTGATCACGACAAACATGAAAAATAAGGTTAACATCCCAAAGAAGTTTAAATTGTTTTCAGTAATGGTGATGTACGTACATAGTACATACTACTGATGTACATACTACCACCTCTAATCAAAACACATCTACGATTAACACTGTTGTAAAAAAGGAAAAGACGTGATGGTAATAACTCCGAAGCAACATCGCGTAATGCACATATCACATAAAAAACACATATTATTATTAAAATTTGATAATATCCTAATGACAAATACAGACTGCTCCAACTGATCATTCAGGGGAAGATCGTGGGAAGAAGTGTTGGCAGAAGGCGGCACTCGTGGTTGAAAAACCTTCGAGAATGGTTCGGCTGCAGCACCACCTCACTGTTCAGAGCTGCAGCCTCGAAAATAAGAATTGCCCTCATGTTGTCCAACCTCCGATAGGAGAGGAACAAGAAGAAGAAGAATATCCCTAACTTGTTCAATTATGAATTTAGTTACCCATTGATTTTAACTAGTTCGTCCTATTGATCGAAAACAGCAGCTTAACACTGTTGTTGTAAAAGAGAAAAAAGACATGGCAGTATACCTCGGAAGTCATATCGCGAATGGTACCCACCACACACCACACTAAAACACAAATTATCATTGAAATTATCACTGTATTTGAAATGTATATGACAATATTCCCGATTTGTACATCTATGCATTTACCTACTTGTTGATTTTAACCAGCTCGTCCCATTGATAATAGTAATTTGCATAATTGAATTTGCGTATGTTTTATTGTTGAACAACAATTCAAAATAAATAATCGTCGTTATTCAAATAATTGAATTTTGAAATATTACTTTCGGTATTTGCATCGCTGGATTGCAATTGTATTTATAAAGATTTATTTATAATTGACTAGCGAAAGTGCTCGTCTTTGCTTTGGGACATGAAAAAGTCGGCATCTTTAAATAGTGCTCTCTAAATCTAAAGTAGCGTATACGTTGACCAACTAAATAAGCTACATCCATGCAAATTTTCATGTTTACATGTTATTCCGATTTGTAAATCGGAAAAATGTAAATACTGATTGAGTAACAAACAAACACACAGACACCTACCATCACATTTTTATATCTATACTTCTATACTAATATTATAAAGCTGTAGAGTTTGTTCGGTTGAACGGGCTAATTGCGGGTAGGTACTACTGATTCGAATTTAAAAATTATTTTTGTATTGAATAGTCCATTTGTTGAAGGAGACTATAGGCTATATAACATCACGCTATGTTTGTTTCTTTTGTTTTCTATATACTATTATATAGATATAGATAAAGAAAGCTGAATGAAAATTTTGATATTTAATTTATAACATTATGATAGAAGTAGTCACGTTATTACCAAATTAGTACTAAATTTTCGTGCAATATACGAGCGTATTTTTTCACAATCGTGATAAATATTGTTGATTGTTTGTAGAGTTTTGGAACAGGGACATAATTTATTGCCCCTAACAAGTAAATAAGAACAATTTATGACCCTTGTGGACACTAATAAAAATCACGATCGGTTATGGTTACCTGCATGAGTAATAAATAATCGTTTGCGTTTTACCAAAGATTCCTAAAATTTTTATACGTACTAATAAAATGTAGACCTGTCCAAATTCGTTTCATTATAATTTTATTAAGCTTTACTTTGGTGTCAAAAATCTAGTACATGATTAATTCCTTCACTTAAAATAAAGGATAAATATTAAAAAAAAATGATTTAAATAAAGATTTTTTATGCAGTATTTTATATGTTTTACTGAAATTTTACTTCATAATACGGGCTTAGAATATATATTACCAATCATTTAAACTTAATTCAGGAGTTTTGGTTTGAACGATTTCAACCATCTAGAAAAAAATCTAAAAAAATAACAAGGGTTTATTATTATTTTCAGTCTATTAACTGTCTTTCTTATACATATGTACGGATCAATGGAATAACAGCGCATGTGGCGTACCCTGGTACCAAAACACGGATATGCATCTATTTTAAAAAAAGTTTTGTCCATGACACAGAAAAATATATATCTTCATAGGCAATAGAAGCAAAATATATGTAGAGTCCATGCCATTTGGTTTAGAGTCAAAAAAGTTCCCAACTGTATCGCAGCTATCATAAAAGTAATAAATTATACTAAGTACATTATGAGTCAACCTTATCGAAAAGTGGCAGGGTTCCATAAGATATTAGAAATAAGTTGGAACATTTGGTGTAAATCGTGTGAAGATATTTCAAGTACCGAGCTGTACTGTTTCAAGTTCAAAACAATCTTTTGATGTGATTATTTTAGTGGTTCTTAAGTCCTTCGTTATATTTTAACCGTTTAAGGCAGTGACTTCAAATGTAAGAACGCAGATGGCGCTTGATAGATGAAGTGTGAAACACGTGTGCCTATTTCTGTGCTTACCCAACTGGTCGTATTTATACCTTATGTTTTTATGTCTAACCTTATGACTTTTTTATAATATGGAAGTAGCAAACAAGCAAACATTTCACCTGATACTTAATGGCCAGTGTCAACCATGAATGTCTGGAGTGAAGCCTAGACAAGATCAGAATATAACTTGAGATCGGCCACAAATGTGTTGCTACCGCTAAGGATTAAGTTGTAACGCTTCGGAAATATTCGTAAATGTCACCCTTCAGACCAGAACAGCAGCGCGTAACATTGCTTTTATTTGACAGAAATAGGTGTTGTAATGGTGCCACCGGAGTTGAACCACAAAGGGTTCTTACAACTGTAATTATTACTAAATAATAACTGTTTTCACACATAACTCGAATAAAAATATAAAAAACTAGCTACGTAGCCGCGTTAGGTCGTCTATGGTGCGATAGAATCATATTAAGATGCTATTTCAGATTATTTAAAAGTATGTAGTGCCACAGGCACTATTAAGATGAGAGTAAAGTTCAAAAGAAATCGACATAGCACAATCACACACTTAAAAAATATAAAATTCTTCTGTGGCAACTCGTTAATGGATAAAAACAGAAAATTCTAACGACTTATACATACGAGTATCAGCCTTCTTTTAATAAAATCTATGTATACATTTAATTTATGACAAAACTATCCCATTATTAGATCAACGCTTCCATTTTAGAGCATTACTTTCGTATAATACGAAATCTGTTTTTTCCGTTCATGGTTTAAATTGTCGCCATGTGTGCGGAACGGGGCACCACTCAGAAAAAACACACATGTGGCGTGGGGCATCACATCCGGACTATCTTCCCCTGCTATTTTAAACTAACTCTTGATAAAACTTTTACCCGTAATGTTAAGTGTGAGATGAAGTGAACGATCTACTTATTGTTTGTGGGAATGCTTACGATCGCTTTAATTAGGAATTTGATGTTTCGCTTTGTTTTATGTGTGTTTGTAGCGCTCGTCATTCGCACGGTGCGAATAAAAGTGACCTAAAGCGAAATTTGCAATTTCTAAAATTAATGTAATAATAATATTTTTGGTTGTCGATTTTTATATCGAAATGTTTACTTTTTAAATAACTAGACTTTGTTATTACTAATAGTTTTAGGTATTATTAAATGCCTCGTACGCTACGGAGAATTCAATGTGGGGATTCAGTGTAGAATCCGTTATTAGATTTGTTGATTTTTTATCATCATTTGGTAGTACTCTTGTGTTTTTTTGGGTGGGTTATCTACGTGCATGAGTCTCAACAGCTTATCATTCGCCATTAAACGAGGCAGACATGAATTCTTTGGAAAAGGTTATATATCAATACTGGTTGTAGCGTTATCGAAATTTTAGCAGACAAAAAAAGTAGAACGCTAATGTGTTAGTAATTAGGAGCTTTTAGCTCTTATTTTAGATGTAGTGAGTGAAAAAGTAGGTTTGTGTTACCTACTACGGATCTAGCTTAAGAACAAAAGTGAGATCATCACTTGACAACCCGCGTGGCGGAGCGGTCACCATACCGGTCTGACGTTCAGTGGGTTCCGGGCTCGATTCCCGGCCAGACAGACATCTAAATGATTAATTTACATTTCTGTTCTGTTCGTCTTTGTGTCTCCATAGCACCTGCGACATAGGAGAAAATCCTAGTGCGGGGCTATGAGTGAAGAAAGCGTGTGTGGTTAAAAATTATCTCAAATAATAGCTGAATTAATATTTGCACTACTCGCGTGGAATGTTTCAAAATGCATTTCTTCAACATTGTCACGTACCTCAATACAAAACTCATAACAATTCGGTCTTGTACCTGTTATTGTTAAGATTCAGTAATAATAATTTAAAATCTTTTCAACGAATACAAGAAAAATCTATTCTGGTATTGTTATTATTTTATACCTGTGGAGAATTGTATAGATTATAGCAGCTCGACTAGCAGGTAAACCGATCACGTTTCATTGCGGTGCGGCTGCGCAGGCGCAGGCCGTGCGACGTTGCACTATGTGCGAGGGAGATGGAGCGATGGGGGAGCGCGGGGCGGGCGGGGCAGTCGGGACCGGCTGGGCAGGTAACCGACTGCACACTCGACGCGTGCACCCAAATCACGAAGATGCAACGGCATTTTGTGCCACATAGCTACATAAATGTGGTAGAACCCTTCGCGGCTCAACTTCGGAGGTACTACTGCCTCTATCCGCCTTTCAACATCAGTGTTAAGTGCTGATGATATGAAAGGTGTAGTGGAGAAGATACTTATTCGTGACGTTCTAAGATAGTTCTCAATTGTCCTTATGAACTAAGTTACAACGCACAAAAGAAGTTATAACCCACTAACTAAGTTATGACCCAAACGTGGGCCACGTTTGAGTCCAATCCTACTTGATATAGATTATTTATCAACCAGCATTTGCCACTTATCACAGGTAGACTGCATGCTGCTTTGCCACTATAATATATAGATGGATACCAATATTTATACTCTAATACGCTTTGTGCCCTAAACAAATTGAATACTGCTTTATCGACTATATCTGTTTAGGGGATCAGCCATTCAAAAGCAATTTCAATTACAGCTCCCCTGCTATAGAAGATAGGAAACGTTTTAGTAAAAACAAAATTAAATGTTAGTGTTATTTTAGGTGAAAATATAAAGTAAACAACGTTGTGTAATGTTTAACTACTCCATGTAAAATGTTATTTTATCATGATTTTTAAAACAGTGTCCACTTTGAGAATAACATTGATATTTTTTAAATAAAAATGTGCATGCATTTAACCTGATAGGAATTGTATTGCAGACCGTGAACGAATTAATAAAATTTAAAGTTCTATCTACAGATTTTTACAATGCACTGAAATCCATGAGAAATGTTGGAATTTTATTATTACGTATAATTTACTACTGCTATAAAAACTGGTGAATTATGTAGTAAGTAGTAACATATTTCATAGTACATTTTATATTGGAATACTTTATTCCTAAAAATTACCACCTGCCGCAAATTTTCTAGCCACCCAGGGTTGACTGGTAGAAAATGCCATCAGGCATTGAGTTTGCCCTATAGTAAGTTTTTTTATAAAGGAATATTAAAAAAATCAATTTTTATTTTAATAGAACAACAAATGTATAGTTTGTAATATTGATTACCATAATTTAACCTGTCCTAATTTGGAACTAATTTACCCAGACCTTGAAGGATATAAAAAGAAGTTTAAGGACGTAGTTTAACCGTTAAAGGCGACTTAACTGTACCGATTACCTCCCACATGTAACGTTACCGGATGGTAACAAAATCTACTTGCAAATTGATGACCATCTGCCATGCTCTACAATATGCTTCGAGCATCCGGCTTTGATAGGTAAAGCAGCGTCCATGCATTTTGTGAGTTGATTTTAGCGATTTTTCAGTTGCCCTTTTTTCTTAATGAGATGTAGTGAAAATTTTCATGACCCACTTATGTGAGATTGTCCAAAATTAGGAGAGTAACTCCCAATTTAACACGGTTTCTAAGAAGAGAAAAAATGCTTGGTCTGTAAAGTCGGTGTACGGATGATAGTTTTACGTGATAACGATAAAGAAACGTTGATGAAAAATTGCGTACTTTTATGAATTGAATTATTATCACTGCATTATCATTATTTTGTATAATACAAAAAAAGATAATTGAAAATTATATTTTTTGTTAAATTACTTTACATTTACTTACATTCGTTAATTCAAATATTTCTTAACTTAAATTATACAGATTAATTACAAGTAATAATATGTTATTAACAATTTATTAATAACTAGCCGTGCCCCGCGGTTTCACCCGCTACTACGTAAGAAAAAATAAACCAACCTATCGTGACGTTATATAGCCTATAGCCTTCCTCAATAAATTTACTATTCAATACAAAAATATTTTTTAATTCGAACCAGTAATTCCTGAGATTAGTCCGTTCAACCAAACAAACTCTATTGCTTTATAATATTAGTATAGATTTATATACATATAATTTCATCCAATCTTAACGAAGCTCCATGCTCACGCTCAGGCGGAACGTGACACTTTTACGTGCGTGCAGCCTGTGTTCATCGATTTAAAAGACCTTAGGTGTGTTATGCGGCTTAGCCTGTTTATTAGCCTGTTTAACCAAACTCTACTGCTATATAATATTAGTATAGATTATCACGACAAAAATATATGTGTGTATTGTTAGGAGTCACCCCCCTTAATGCTGTGTGAGATTCTTAACAATTCAATCCCCCCCCCTAAATATTTCACGTAATTAATGGATATCCTAAGTTTAAGTGCAGTTTTTCAACTTGCGAATACATAACAAAGATTTTATGACCGTATCGACCGATTTGAAATCAATCTATCATGTTTCGTTTCGCTTGTTTTATGGAGTAGAACAAACTCTATAAAAGAACAAGTGAAAAAAACATTAAAATGTTTAGGTATTTTAACTCAAAACTGTATAAGTAATATTTGTACGATTTTTGCTCAAAATACTTTTATGTT
This sequence comes from Cecropterus dorantes dorantes, assembly GCA_018249915.1. NCBI lineage: Eukaryota > Metazoa > Arthropoda > Insecta > Lepidoptera > Hesperiidae > Cecropterus > Cecropterus dorantes. The sequence continues at coordinate 343 of DWLI01001952.1, read as the reverse complement.
CACTTTGCTTCACTTTACCCGACTGCATCAAAAGGAACATTACCCATATTTTTTGAGCGTATGTATGTATGTTTATGTATTGCTTTGACAGGCACTACAGCCCAAACGGCTTGATAGATTTCAATATGACATCATTAGAATCGTTTCAGTTTGAAGAGTGACAGAGTTTTAAATATGGCGGCTGTGAACGAAGAAAAAAAGGGGAAGGAACATTTTTATAAGTTTTATATTTTTTCATTATTATAACAATACTAGCCAAATCACTCGTCGCCATCTTTAAATAGTTTTCACGCATATTCCTATTTTTTCTCGTATTAAATATAGCCTATGTTCATCAGGGATA
>DWLI01001951.1:0-14159 GCA_018249915.1 Cecropterus dorantes dorantes | reverse complement strand
TCAATTTTTTTTCTCCCGTCATTATGGTGTCAACCTTGACATCAAATCACTATGATGATCATCATATAAAAAAATAAAAACTCGAACGATACTTTTAAAGTTACATTATATAGGTACACTTAAAAAAACAACCTAACAAATTACATGATAATTATAGGTATTGATTTTCGATGTATTCATTACGCTATTAACCTATAATACACTGTAATATTTCACCAATTAGATAAATGAAACCCACCTGCGGATGTATAAAATTATTTCCACATTAGCTGCCGGATTGAAAACTCATCGAAATAAAAAATAAGGCGGTTGTAGGTTTCACCAAATGCCTTTAACTTTCAAATTCTTCGTTTTTTATGGAACTGCAATAGCAAGTGGTCATGATATATGTTACCTTAGATTCCCGCCTGAGGGCATTTGGAAGCATTCTAACTCATCTTAAGGTTTCGATTCATTTATTCTCGACTGTCGAAAAAAATTGAAAAAGTGACTAGTAACTAAAACATTCTATGTCCATTAAAGTGTGATGAAAGTAATTTAGAAATCGAAAACATAACTTATTTTTTACTAAATACCTAGAGCGTCTCCAGAGGGGGACAAGTACGGACAACTGTCCCTCCGACCAAAAAAACCATTCACTATTCAAAAAATGAAAACACATTGAATTTCTGTCGTTTGTCATTGCCAAAGGAAACAGCTGCTCCTCCTAGAAATATAAAAACCACTGCTCTATAATTGACTAACCCTGGGTGTGTACCTATATATCAGATGTTTCAAAATATCATCCCAATACAAGCTAAGATATACTAAGTTTCAAGAAGCTATGATGCCATTCAAAGCGTGTATTTACATTTCAAATAAGTAGGTGCATAGAACTGTGTTCAGATTCCTTATAGTGTAGAAGTCAAACGATAATATATTCTTCGTGAGCAATGCAACGACTTCCCCGTTACAAATGTGTGCAACGACGGCCACATCAATCAACTGGACGACTGATTGTTTGCTCGTAAATCTATCACCTGGAATTACTAAGGTTATGAAATAAAACAAGGCAAGGTTTCATATCTGTACTAATATTATAAAGAGGAAAGATTTGTTTGTTTGTTTGTATTGAATAGGCTCCGCAACTAATGGAGCGATTTCAAAAATTCTATTACCTTTAGAATCCTACATTATCCCTGATGAAGATAGGCTATATTTAATACGGGGAAAAATGGGAATCTACGTGAAAACTAATTTAAAGATGGCGATTATTTTTATGTCCCGTAGCGAAGCACGAATGCTTTAGCTAGTAGTTTTTTATAAAAACGATAACCTAACGCATTCCTTTTAAATTAGAAGGGTAAGAAAATCGTTTGTTTTGAGATCTATAACATAACAATTTCTTTGATTGATATTATCTAAAACTGACATAAAATTATTAAACTAATTAGCACATTTTACGTTTCTGCTTAGTGATAAAATAACCTAATCCATAGCTAACTAAATATTTTAATGGTAAGGTACAAAAGTATTACAGTAGGTTCCTAATTAAGTTTTATTATATTTAGGATTATTTTAATCTCATAAGCAAACTAAATAATCTTATAGATAAAATTAAGTAGGTTATGGTAAAGTTGATATAAAAAAATGTTAACTTATCAAAATTAAAAACCAAATAAAAACTACAATTTGTCCAAGGGCTAAAAACTGTTTTCCTCTTCTGTTCGCAAAATATCCTTAAAATCCTGCAAACATAAAAAATATCAATCAGTGTCGAAAAAAGTCCAATATCACATGATAATAGTAATGGCGCTCACTTGTAGGGTAACATACGTCAGGTAGGGCCCGCATGAGTCGAGTGGGGATGAATTAATAGCCGCACAGGTATGCGGGGTGGGACAGGGTAGGGCCGTACCACATCCGAGTAAAATGGCATCCAAATTCTGGAACACAAGAAAGGAATAGAAAAATACACGAAGTATTTACATTTACGTTACAAAAAATGATTTCTTATAGGTATATATAATACTTAATAGAATGAAAAAGTGGCCATGCATGCACTAGAGATTAAGAGGTTTTCGTCTAATACTAGGTAAGATCCAAGTCCGGCCTGAATTAGGTCTAAATGTCTACTTTACATTTTAACTTTTGTTTGGTGATATATAAGCTCAAATAACTAATAACACTTAGATTGGCAGTAATTTCTTAGTCTCAGAATATTATATAAGTTCGCATATGTAGAGTAAACATCAGAATTAATTTATTGCATTAACGTATTTAATTTAATTGTCTTATGTTCATAACCTTTATTTGTAGCTACATATCGTCGCTTATATAACAATACCGCGTAAGTGATATTTGGTAACTTTTCAGGAGAGACAAAAACTATATATTTTGTTTGAAGAATTTCATACAAAGTATACAGTTTTTTGCCTCTCCTCATAAGTTACCAAATGTTACTAACCCGGTATTGTATAAGCGACGATATTCTATTATAATCTCCTTGCGATTACCATACAAATTAAAAGTATTTACACATTAATCTAATATGCGTTAACGAATGTAATAAAATCCTTGGCGAGAGGGGGTTGAATCTGAGACAATTTGCCACTCGCGCCCCTCCGTAAGCCCACCTATATGTCTTTCTTATTGCCAGCTAAATCTCGAATATACAACTAAGATTAATCTCGCTGAAAGAAAGGGTACGGTTACCCTTTGTGATAGAAAGTAGCGTAAGACTATGCATATTTCGGTTCTAAGGTTAAATTATGGTCACGAGGTTAAATTATGGTGGACTTAAAGAGCTGAAATCCCTTTTTGAACATGCGAGTATTTGTTAAGTATTTGAAGGAGTTCTCTACCATTCTGACCACGCAATTTTAGTATAGGTTACTGATCTGGTAGTGGATCGTTATTAGGCAAAACATGATTGATGGGAATTAATTGTCCGCCTTCAGGATTGAACCCGCCAGATCTTAGAAGCACCTATCAACTGTTGGAGGATCCACCGGTGGCTTGCTCGCGTCGATATTTAGGTGTTTTCAGGTGTCAACATTTGAAAGTATTAGAGATTACCTTGGTTTAGTTGCGACAGCACCACCATGTTGACGATTTCTGATTTAAAGTACTATTATTAAGCGCTGTTGTGTATTAATTTGAAGTCTATGGCAAGGCAGAACCACACGGAGCATTCTAAACATTAGACGCAACGTATCTCTTATCAATAAAAGGAAGCGCATAGAGATAATTCAATAAAACTCTTTAAATTATTTAAAACCAAATTCAATGAATAAAAAAAATTCCTCCCAATAAAAGTTATTATGGTTTGATTATAGTAATTATATTTAACGTGAGAAAAAAATCTAAATACCCAATTGTGATGATACGCCGATTAAATTCCAAAAGCAGGTTCGAAATCAAATGATCCAAGATACGCTACATTTTGTTTTTAATTCAGATTGCGTATTAGATATCAAGAATTGAATGATTGCAATGCACTTTAAATGAAGCTCCTTTGGTGCAAAATTATATATCGGCACTCAATCTGACTCTTAATGTGGAAATAACTTACTGTTGAATAAATAGTTATTGTAAACTTACAATTAGTACATTAAAACGTTTTATGTTAAGAGGAAAAGATTTAACACAAATATTTCGTGTCCAAAATTAAGATATTTCAATTTTGTTAAAACTCGAGTGTAGGTACATTTTCAACCGTAATTTTAAACACGCCATAACTATTGTAAAATTGATTGTCATGTCATAGAGATAAGGTTTAAGTAGCTATAAAGCTTAAGGAGCTCTGAAGTTAATAAATACACTTGACAAAATGCGCTAAGACTTGCGAAAAAAGCGATCGATATTCATTATTTCTATGGTAGAATGCTCGCAACCCTTATCAAGGGAAGACGCCCGTTTTTTCTCGGTTTTCCCAAATAATTTATTTAGCGGGCCGCCTTCAATTTATCTCTGTGGGAGCTAATTTTGCGTCGGCCCGGTGGCTGGCTGGCGCATGCTGTAATTCAACAAATTGCGCGTCCTACAGAATTTATGGGCTCTCCCACTTGACGAAGCGCTTGCCTGCCCTTCTTCTATTGTTCTTGTACTCGTACTGGTCAGCTAAAATAGAATAGAATTCAGGATGTAGCGAGGTTGTCGACCGCGCTTCGGTTACCTACGAGTGTTATGTCACTGGCGGCGGAGTATATCCGTTTTAGAACGGAATTTGAGTTATGTTAGTCAAATTTACATTTGCTTCCATTGAATGCACTTTCTCGGTTTATCCATGACTCATTGACGGTATTAAAGCTAACGCAAATCTCTTCTGAAGTCGTTAATAAATTATTCTACTTACTCATTGTTTCTGTGATAGAAAAATAAAACTAATAATGTATTTTCTTGAAATCGTTTGTGTGAGGCATCCTTTATATCCTTCGTAGTAGTAACACATAATCGTATCAATTATTCGGTTCGCGTCCTTTTTCTTTATTACTTTCTGGAGGAAGGAAGGTAAGCTTTGTACCACTTTGACTTACGAAGAAACTGTCTGATAAAACGATTTATTTTTGCGATTTATTTAACGCTGAAATATTTAAAAACTTCATTTTATTATTAAATTTATTTGTTACTTACGTTGCTCAACATGTTATTTATACTAAGTTTACACCCGCCGTGTATTAAATTTTAATATTACAACTTAAGTGGGATATCTAAATCATTATCTCTAAATTTTCTCGAATCACTTTGCCAGTTTGGCTTCGCTTTAGCTGTATAGAGTCAAAAGCCATTTTAAGTTTTAAATCCGAAATGTTATTTTCCTAATACTAAGATCCAAGGCGAGTATAGCAATGTGTTATGTTTCTTTCTGCTGACTGCGGATCGCAGACAGTCGTCCTGCTCGCGCCCGCCGCGACGGATCGCGAGCGTCAGCACTGTGGAACTCTATAGAGTTGTTAATACCACTATTATAAAAATATGTCCATTGATGAAAAAAGATTATATACTGTTATCATTAATCTCTCTGCGTTTTTAGACTGTTGCAAGTTGTAAAAATCATCACATATTTTGTAATGTGTTGTAATTTGAAGGTAAATTAATTTCCCTTCTCGCTATTAATCATCATCGATGCCGCTTGTGCATCTATATGCGTAGATTCCATTTAATTCAAAGATCATGTCGTCGAAGTGCTATCATCATGTATTAATCGAGAATCTTTCTTACCGAATGTGGTAAAATTATTATCTTATAGGTACGCTTAACATTCAGTAGTGTTGTTAACACAGAGTCTATCAATATTAAAGTAGAGAGTGCTAAATATAAAGTCAGCTTTAGCGACACATAATTCGTCTCGTTACAATATAATTTAACGATAAAATATTTAATCTTAATCTGAAATTAAATTAATATATTACTTAACAAATCAAGAAAAAATATCTCAATAAGACTTAGTTCTTGAGATTTTGAGTATAATATTTATTCGGAATAAAATCATATATTATAATATAATTTCGCAATCGTATTTAAAAATGGATAATATCAAAAAGTCCGATTTATCGCAATTAAATATACGTCCAAACACACCTACACAACTCTAGGTGATGTCCTCAGTCTTTGTAAATCAGCATATGCAAAGTGGTATAGCAATAAATCTAGCAGCTCTTGCTCGTTCTCGCATCATGTTACATCTTAATTTCAGAGCCGGCTCGTCGGAGCCTGCCTGCCAGAGATACGGCCTTTTATCAAATACGCATTACGCTAGAAATTAACTTAAACTGAAAAAAAAATCGCCTTTCCGTGAGCGTAAGCGATAAATAATACCGAGCTGTTAGAATGCTGAGTTTGTTTTACATACCCATGGGGCTTGCGCGAAATTATTTGCATTTTAGTCCGTTCTTGTTTACAGCGACGTGTTTCGAGATATTATTGTAGCTCGCTTAAGATTTCTAAATATTCGAGAAGCTATTATTCGTTGCGAATATAACTCTAATCCGCATGTTCGTTATTCATATGAATACGTTATCTTATTTATGTCCGACTAAACTTTATTTGAATTTATTGTAGAAAAATCTGGCGTTATGCAAATTAGTTCAGTACCGAATAGCTTTGTCCATTGTCGCTTAAAAAGAATTATTTGTCCCTGTCACGCTGTGATTTTTTTTTTATAATTGGCATTTTAATTAATTTCGCTTTTCCTTTTGTTTCAGGTGGTCGTCGCGTGTAAACCGTAGTCGATGCTAGGGTAGGTGTCGAGTGTCAAGTGTCGAGTGAAATGTCTAAGTGAGCGCGCTCCGTGATTGCATTCCGAGATCTCGCACATTTTGTTAGCAATGAAATGTGTTTTGTTTGGATTGTCGAATTGCCGCTTGATTTACTCCACTCGCCCGACACGGTTTGACGTCGCGAGATCAAGATATCAAAGTCGACTGTCGAATAAATTTTTGTACCAGCCCACACGAACGCTTAGGCAATCGACTGCCGAAGATTTATTGTCAAAATTTCCCGTTAGTAACGCTTACCGAGCACACTCCGCGTATCACTATTTCACAAATAAAAGAACCAGTCGCGATATCATCGTCGACTATAAATTATATGAAGCTCGTATGAAAAATACACGTTTTGGAGTCCGCTTATTTATCGCTTAGCTTGAGTTATGTATGCATACGTTATGTTAATCTGGAAATGATATTAAATAGACTCTTCGATTAATATTAATTAGCTCCTGTCATTAAGTTGTGTAACGGATGAAGAAAAATGTGGTGGAGTCATGTAAACGTAGATAACGTTGGTGGAATGGTCCGGGGCACGGATGGGGTATGGGTAGCAACCTAGGGAGTAGGGAGTGGCGAGAGTAGCGCTATCGAGTTGGTCGATCTGGTATCGGTTCCATCGGTACGGTGGCTGTTCCACACTAGGAATAGGTCGAGTTCCCGCGTTGTTCTGCCCCGTGATATATTGTTCCGCATCTCCCTGTATAAATCTTGAACGCCTGCTGAGGTACACGGCACACGGCCGCTACGCCGCAGCCTGGAGCTTCAAATTGAATTGTGTTTTTATTTATCGTGCGAATTGTGCCCCACTATCGCTCACTTGGAATCGCAGTTTATCTGCCAAAACGCGAGCCTGGATCGATGCGAGTAAATCTCTAAACTTATTGTCACTCAGCCTTGGGCGGCGTAAATGATTGTTGAAACGTTTCGAAACCGCATTACGCTGACTTTATGTACAAGTCACTCGAATATTTCGTGAAATACAGTACGTTGTTTTGTACGTGAAATACAGTACAAAACAACAGCAAATTTTGTTATATTTTACTAGTAAATGTAAATAATAATATAATTATCATTGTTCTTATGAAAAAGAACCAATATAAGTACATGAAAAGTAAATGATTGAAAGTACTATTTCAATCATTTTCTTGCTACTTGTAGAAATATTTAAATAAAAATGTATTATTGAAGAACGCAAAAGCACTGATCAATGTGGGGCATATAATTCGCACGGAATGGCCTATAAGGCTTTTTGTATAAGCTTCTGTGAACATGAATGATACTCATGGCATATGGTAGTGCATAGTTCGTGTAAAATGATTTATCTTATGTAAATACTGATACTAGTATGAATTTGTAATCGAAATCTGATGTACAATGCGTGTATACGTTTAAAAACAATATACGTAATCATTAGCCTAAGCGGCAATATATAATAGATTTCTCCTGGCGTGACTATGTTGTATTTAATTTGTTGTTATAAGTTTATTGGTTCACTGTCGTCGATTAACGAATAGCGTTAAATAAAATAAAATATATATCAAAGGAAAATTATAATAGATACAATAAGATATAACGGCACAATATGTCAAAATCCATATTGTTAACACTAGCGGTTTAGAAAGCCTAAACAAAAAAAAAAATATATTTATTGTTCTTAAATTCAGAAGTATTGTGTTTGATACTGTTTTTATTTAATTGATATTATTAATTTATTCCCGTGAGAATATCTCACAGCGAATCGTTCATTCGCTGGCAGTGGGACTGTTCTTTGTGTGATTTTTGTCATCCTATTGATAACAGAAATGTTAAATTTCACTGATTAAAAGCCAAGCTTTTTTATGTTATTTATAAACCTGAATTATTTTACGCGAATTATTTTTTGTTATTCTTTAAGATCACTTGTTATGAAATTGTTCAAAAATACATTTACGTCACGCCAGATAACCTATATACGTAATTGCAATGGCTTTAGAATGAAAAATATTCCATTTATTAGTCGATAGCTTAACTTATTCTTAGTGAAATAGCTTACCTATAGTCACTTAAAAATGACAAGAATCAAAACTAGTTGTGCCCAGTATACGAATAGCTAATTAAATTAAGTAATAATATAATTTATTTTAAGATACAGTAGTGGTAATATTTTTGGATTCCTATAAACATATACGTAATTTCATCTTAATGTAGGATAGTCGAGTAAAATTTGGTCGAGATTCTTTCGATTTCTTTTTAGTTATCAACGAATTAAAGTGCCAAATTCATTTTCTATTTATTATGTTTACGTTTATTATCAGTTTACCTCAGAAAGTTCCTCATTTTTGCCGACTATTCGAATTATTATCGAGTTTATTTTTATTCGATTCGAGATATAAGAAAGAATCTTCGTCTAAGTTTTCTTGTATTTACTTTGTGTTAATGATATTGTAAATATGATAAACGTCTTATTTATAAAGCTTTTTATCATTAAATAATGTTAATAAAATTGGATAATTAAATTGATACACTTGTTTTAGACTCACTACTTTCGATTTTATACAAATTAATTTTAACGGAATACCGCAATATTGTTTATTTATTTATTTGAAAACGTGCTCACGAATATAATACGTAATTTTGTCCTTACGAAGCATTTGTCATACGTAAATACTAGGTAGGCCCAATTTATTGTAATGTATCATAATTGATTAATATTAATTAGTAATAAACGAAGAGAAATACTTAAAGTCGAGGGATACTAGTTAAAAATGATTTAAATGTTTGTGTTTTATGATTGTAATTGTGTGGAAAGTTGTGTAATATTATACGAGTATATATTACCTATCATTCTATATTGAATGGAAAGCGATATTATAATTTTTTGTACAATATCGGCTATAGTGCGAGATGGATCTGCATTAAATAAAATTCTGTTACTGTAATCTAAATCTTTTATTTTTAAACCATCCATACATCCAAGGACTCGGCCTTCCCTAATACAAGTTCAAGCTTTGAATGCAGTGACTGTAGTCTATGTAGACATATACAGGAAGACCTTAGTTGCTTCCAACGACGACTATAAGACAGAGAGTAGTGCTATTCTAGACCCACCACCCAGCACGTTTTTAATCACGCCTAGAATAAGTGGGCATGGAACTGTATTATACATGTATGTATATGTAAAGTTTATATGTAAAAAAACAGATAAATACGATTATTCTGATAGATTCCGTAATTTAATGTCGATATCTCAAATAATTTTGAGACATCGAATGCATTGAAAACAAATGTTGAAGGAAGTAGGTACATTAAAACATTTCTTAAAGTCCTATACGGAAGAGGTGTACCAGGAAAAGCTGTAAACCGTTTGAAATATGAAGTATCTAGTAGTAAGTATAATGTGATTCAATGATCAATTGTGTGCAACGATATATTTCTTACGACGGAATAGCAGTTAAAACAATAATCTAGCTTAGGTGCTCGAGTAATAAATCAAGTGAACGAGATGTTTTATACTAAAAAAGAAAACGATATTTCCTTGATATCACTGAAGTAGGTATCATACGTATGGTTAGCAACGCGTCTGTAGCTAATTTCAGACACGATTTGTCTTATTTGGGGTCGCATTGCATATCCATGGACGGTTGTTACCACTTACCACTAAATGGACTACAAGTTCCTTTGCTAAGTAAATATTAAAAAAATAACATATTTAATCGTTTACAATTAGATACATGCTAGCTTATTCTCGCGGCTCTACTCGCTTCGGTCACATTTAGCACTGAGTATCGTGTATGTTCGTGCAGGTTATAGACAAATTGGGTGGTGGGTTTCAGCGAAATCCGACTAGTAGTCTTGCTGAAAAGAATTACAAACATACACACATCTTAACAAACTTTCACCTATAATATCAAATAAGATTAAAATAATATACCTACTGTAGATGTTAGCGACTTGCTACAATTGCAATAAAATATGTTCTACCCTTAAGACCGATGAAAGTCCAAGCAATACTTAGGGTAGTCCAGAAAGTATTGATTTTTATATGAATATTAGCCAATTGAAGGCGATAAGATAAATTTGTAATAATTAATCCCCAATTTTTTGAGCTTATACTATTTGGGTTGGGTCGCGTGAAACCTCCCTACACGGCTTTTTCAGCACAGCTAGGATACCTAACCCTATTCCTATAAAATAAACTTTATCGTTAAAGAAATATAGGATAAATACTCCTTGTGAAGATAATTTCAATGAACAAAGTAAAAATTAAGTACACAACATTTTAACACACATCCACACAGACAGACCAGAATTTATTTGTATGTATAGTTAGTGCGTATGGAATATTAAAATAAAAGTTACATAGTGTAGAGCCGCCTTGGCAGGTACATGGGGCAGCAGTCGCGATGGCGCGCCAAACAGGAAGTGAGGAAGTCAGCATGCGAGGCCGCGGGGTGCGGGGTTCGACTCTCCGCTGGCGGAATTTCGGCAATATTTATTCACTGAATTTTGAATTTATGTCGTGAATATTTTCCGCTGGAAAAAAGATCTTCATAGTTTTGTTGGAGGCTACTAGAATGCAACTTGATATAGGTATCTAAGTACAAGAGCTTGTTTGTAGAACTAAAATATAATACAAATCGCGAAATAAAGACTACAAAAGTAATCTTATTGCCATGTGTAATTTTTTTTTAAGTTTTTTTAAGTAATTTTAACACACATTATAACTTATCCTACCTAATTTTATATTTAAGTCGACTGATTTATATTAAAAAAATCTTATATTTTAATATAAACTTGAACTACATAACATAGAGACTATAAAAATCATAAAGACATTCAATTTTAAACGACACTTAAACTAAGCTTTAAGGAAATCAGAAACATATTGGGACACGCACAGCATCCATATAAGGGGATATCTAACATTATTTATGGGTGAGTAACTAAGCTCCATTTTTTATAAAACACCTAAATTTGGCGGTCCGTCTAGGGCCCTCGTAAATCAGGGTGTATTCAGCGGATTACCAGAAGAGTAATGACTCAAGTCCACCTGGTGAAGGACGCCTATTATTTAGCTATTTGCTCGAGCGTTCACTGCCTACTTTGGATCCTTTGCACGCTGTTTCTTATTGTAATATATGTATACTTTGAGTTATTTTGAACCAAATAATGTTAGTGGTAAGCCTATGAGAGGTGAGAAAATAGGTGAGAAAATAGGTGAAATGAGGTGAGAAAATATTGGATATTTGTTTCATATGGTTTTGATATTTAATGAGGTTTGGTCTTTTTTAAACTACTAAAGGTACAACCAATACTAATCGCATATAGACTTTTAACTCAATCTCAATCGCCAAATTTAATGATATAGGTACTAAAACTAAGAAGAACTTTAACTAAGAAGAACTTCACAATAGCCGATTGCTGCAATGTACTCATATAATAGATCATGATTTATTTCTTATTAGTCCTATACGCCAATCACGCACGAGTAAAAAAGCTTTGCTTCTATAAAATAATGATAACTGTAGACACTTAAATCTAAAAAGGTTTAAATAATTTTATACACAAATAATTTATTTACTAAAACACCGATCAATATAACAAATTGCCTACTGTAGTAACAAAATCCGGTCAAAAATTAATCTGGGTGGAGATAGTCTTTTATGTTGAAATTAAGGCTGCCATGAGAGGCTTATAATTAACGGTCTAATTAGGAACGTGAGACTGCTTACTTTATTAGGTAGCCGGGAGTTTCGTGACGCCACGATGTGCCTGATATCGGATTTTGGTACTAGTTTAATTAGCTATTTTCATGTTACACTGCTTGAGTTCTCTGGTATTCGTTGAGATAAAGGCCAGTTTTTGGGGTTACGAACTGTGCTTCTATTTTAATTATTCATATGAAAAGTTTTTAATGTAAGTGGATTAAAATGTTATGGAGTAGTTGACTCTTTCTTAGTTTTATTCATCTATTTAAAATAGCTATAAATATAGTTTAACTAAAATCAATTTAGTTAGATGAAAGTTTTATGTTGCTAACATTAGAAACATAAACATTTCTAATAATTAATTCTAATAAAATAACAATAATGCTAATAATAATTTACTTATAAGGATATAGAAAGGAACCTATAAGGACTATATTTTGATCTTAGTTAGATCAATCTTAGGTAGGATTCTAAGCTATCACAAAAATAAGACTACAATGAAGTCTAATGACTCATTTATAACTGGAATATACTTACATCTTTAGCTACGGGTCTGTATAATTTATCTTTATTTAAGACTACTGTGTACTAGTTACAAAATTATACCTACCTACTGTACGAAGGCGTTTTGCATGATCGCGATTGTTTGCAGATAGCAAAACACTGGTAGAACGACCTACACGAAATTACGTCAAGATCGCTTTGTCAAGACTATCTCGAAATCGTATGTAAAGGACACTTGTTTGACCACTGTTTTTAATGTTTTTGGACCTAGTTTATCTAGTTTAAAATGTATATTAATAAATTAAACTAAAATGTTTGTCTGTGTTGCAAATAATTTATGATATTTTATTTTATAATAACTTAAACTCATTACTTTTGTTTACGCTTGAGAACCATTTATACCGTTTTAGGATGAACTGAAACGATTTGAAGGGATTTTTTGTAACGTAAATATCCTTAGAAAACTACAAGAATACTAAAATATAGGTAACCCACGTTTTACATCGTATCATAATTCCACGGGTACTTGCACTTTTGGTACGACTCAGTTTAAAATAGGTAAATACATTTTACGTATATGTGTTTACGTACAAATGTAATCACATTATTTATCAGTTTAGTTACCTACTACCTATTTGTGTCTATAGTCGACAGTGAACATTCAACAACAGGTGAACTTGTTCGCTACTTTATTCCAATGCTTATTAATAGCTCCTTCCGAATGTTTACTCAACAAAATATAAAACAATTTAGCGGTGTATCGTTGAATATTTATCAAGATCGCGTGACATCGTAGCGCAGCGTGAGAAAAGGCCCTAACTCCGGGCGAGCGTATAAATTCGAGCGTATGTCATACAATAATTTGCTATTGCGTGAAATCTGTGCGCATATAAAGCTATCTGTCTTGCGTGCGCGCATCCATATTTCGCAGCCTCCGGACATATTGAGTTATCTTAATTAGTGGAAGCGAACCCACCACCCAGGCAATCCTGTTTCCATAAGCGCTTGTGTGGAAGCGCTTAACAGGTCTTTCATACTAGAGTTATTCAAACGCTATATCTAGAAAAGTATATTAATATTTAGCTTTTTTAATATATTTATATGTAATTTAATTAACAAAAAAAAAACGTAACCAATGATATCATTAAACATTTTAAAAGAACACAGCAAACCCTTAGATGGTTGAAAGGTTAAATGACAAGATAAGGGTTGATTGGCTCATATTCATACTAGACGGGAAACTATCGAATATGAAAACGCTTATTAGGCGCTTTTACAACAAATAGGTGTAGGTGTTAAGAACACACTGCTACCTAAAAAAACATGTGTAAATAAATCGATCGAGGAGTAAACTTAAACGATTCTTAATTATAATTTTGCCTGTCTTAAAGGCTACAAATGACTAGCGCATAGATTATTTTGTTAATTGTGTTTTAAGATGCTGCGACTGAACCATGAATATTTCTACCACCTTTAAAACTTTTGAATTGCATTACGCGATGATGATTGCATAATCTATACTAATATTATAAAGAAGTAGAGTTTGTTTGGTTGAACGGGCTAATCTCAGGAACTACAGGTTCGAATTTAAAAATTCTATTGAATAGTGCATTTACTGACACTATAGGCTATATATCTACCTTAAAAACTACCGGCCCATCTCGATCCTGAACCACGTATATAAGCTGTTTTCAAGGGTCATTACCAATCGACTCGC
>DWLI01001950.1:0-14160 GCA_018249915.1 Cecropterus dorantes dorantes | reverse complement strand
TTTCATCATAATTTTTCTCATACCATGAGTTATAGTTTTTATGTCAGCAAAGTTCATAACGTGGGCCCCACCGCCACATCTATATCTGCCTAATAACAGTAGTGATAAGCACTGATTAATTCTAGTGTCCAGGATTAGTAAGGGAAACATATTTATCCGATCCGGCATTCCAGTTAGTCTTCAAGGGTAACAACTCATCTGTGGTCAAATTTAGGTATAATTAATTATATCTGGGGTTATTTACATACTTTGTCTACGTTGTATATATGTGTATTTATTATAGTCTATTTCACAGCGTTTATCTATACTAATATTATAAAGCAGTAGAGTTTGTTTGGTTGAACGGGCTAATCTTAGGAACTTCTGGTTCAAATTGAAAAAAATATTTTTGTGCTGAATAGTAAATTTATCGAGGAAGGCTATAGGCTATATAACATCACGCTATATTCGTTTGTTTGCTTTTTTTTCTTATGTAATAGCAGGTGAAACCGCGGATCACAGCTAGTTTCATATATATTGTTCACCTATATTGTTATGATTATGAAAAAATAATAACCCTCGTATTTTCTGTTCACATGCGTAATTTTTCTAAATTGTAGAGCCTATGTCATTATGATAACTGAGACGATTCCAATGATATACATAATACACATTTTTTATGCAAGTCTTAGTGTGTCCATACTTTATTCGAATTGCCTAGTCACATCTAGTATCTCTAAGCTCACCCTCCCCAGGGTATATGCAGTATTATGGATTCGAATCGGTAATATACAACGCACCGTATCAGCATATGACAAAATTGGTGTATTTTATCGCGATTTGGTCCCACAGTTCTGAATGGGTGTTACCTCAAACCGTGAACTTTGTTTGGCTTTTCTATGATTTATTGTGAAATCAACTCTACGTCCTGTCTGTATTTTCACTGCAACACCTATTCAAATATTATTCATTCGCCGCAGTATGTTGTTGATACAAATGTAAGCGGTTTAGCCTTGCGTGTTCACTAAAATAAATTTCTAATTGTTTTAGAGTGAATTATAGAGAGGAAAACACAAATTCTACCATAATGACCACTTAGTTAGACTCTGAATGGACATTCTATAAATTTGGGCTATCGTTAAAATAGTATTTCATTCCTAGCTTTAATTTATGCTCGTAACTTATATTTGGGTACTACACTACTTGCGCAATACCCATTTTATATTCCTACATATTATTAGGACGTTGAAGTATTAACGTGATTGTGACCAATTATGTTTCAGCTTACCTACCAGTACTTATACCGACGCCATGTTTTTCTCCACTTATCACAAATTAAGTGATTTCGCGTGACCATAATAAGCTTAACATAAATAGAAACGGCTTATCTTTAACCCAAAGGTTGTCAAAATAAATTCTATTGAATAGACTTAAGGTTGCCTTTAGTTTGGATGTGTAAATATGTTGAAAATAATTTAGGTAGGAATGGATTTAATAATTAATTTAATGTAATGCAGAGACCAGGGAATAGCTTTACTTTAAGCATAAACTCTTATTTTAACCGACTTCGAAAAAGCAGGATGTTCTCAATTCGACTGTATTTTTTTATGTTTGATACAAACTTTTGACTGGGTGAACCGATTTTGACATTTTTTTATTTCAAAGCTGGTGCTTCCTGTTTGATCTCATTTTAATTTGGTTCAGCTCTGACAAAGGCATTCGTGAGTGAATCGTATAAGTCTAAAATTTGCGTTATGTATGTGCCGATTTCTTGACTGTTTATGAAATCTAACATATATTTAAACAAGCGGTGCTCCGCGGTTTCACCCGCTATTACATAATAAAAAAACAATCAAAGAAATACAGTGTGATGTTATATAGCCTATAGTCATATTACTATTCAAAATAAAAATATTTTTTCAATTCAAACCATTAGTTTCTGAGATTAGCCCGTTAAGCCAAACAAACTCTACTGCTTTAAAATATTAGATTTTTTTTTTTACTTCTTTGTGGCATAGAAGTCGGTTTTTATTTTTTGTTATGGAATGTTGTGTAGGTATTTAACTTATATTGACATTATTTGTTACATTCGGTCAGAATTCCTAAAGACCAAAGTTTGTTAGGAGAAATGTGTATAACATTTTTACACAACTTCGATGAAATTTGGCACATATGTACCTTATGACCTTTTTTGTATTCGGTTTTGTTTCAATATGTACCTGACACCGTGGGAGCGACGCCAGGTTATGTGGGATTTTCTACCACACTCCTACGGTGGCCGTCCTCAACGCTGCTTCATAAAGTACCCGACGCTTCCCCTTGACCACAAAAAGAAAGAGAAAAAAAGGAGGTCGAGATTCCAAAAAATGGTCGGTTGTGATATACGTATTTCATTATTTCTACCCAAAAAGCTGAATGTCGTATTTCATGAAGGTTGTTTTCAAACAGTTGAGTTGCGTTGTGTTGAAACAAACTATCAACCCCTATTCACCTCCCTTTAAGACTGATTTTCCAAAAACAGTGTAACACTTATTTCATAATTTCAACCTAGGAAGCTATATATTTATATAGTTTCATAGAACAAACTTTAAACCCTATGTAAGACCACTTAGATGTGGAATATCAAAATATCCATTATACATTTTTATCTTAAGTAGGACAACCTTTTGTAATTGTAGATTTCTTTCTTTACTTGATATTACTACAAATATTGCTCATTTATTATTTACGTATTTGTTCCGAAACATAACTGGTCATAAGCTTAAACAATGGTTTCTTAATTATAAATGTAACATAACAATGACGACGTACAAAGATAGTGTTTATTCAAATGTGCAAATAAAGTAAACTGTGGAGCTTACAACATCAGTATAAAATAATTGCTTCAAAAGTACTGTAGTTATTATATTCAAGATAGAATCAATAATTGTTTTTTGGTTGATATTATGTTTTTTGTTGTGATAATAATCATAATCTTAATATATTATTCAAAAGGACAGTACAAATATTGGATAAAAAGAAATGTGAAACACGATCCGCCGTTACCATTTTTTGGAAATCACATGTCTGTACTATTTGGAAAACAAACCTACACTGAAAAATATTCAGAATTGTATAGAAAATACAATGAGGAGAAATACGTCGGATACTACAAGGGTAAAGAACCTGAATTAGTTATTCGAGATCCAGAACTATTGAAACATATATTTAGTACAGATTTCTTACATTTTCATGCTCGAGGCTTGGGTAGAGATCCGAAAGTGGAACCGTTGATGCTCAATCTGTTTTCAACAGAAGGCGATAGCTGGAGAATCTTAAGGCATGAACTGTCACCAGCATTCACTATCAGCAAGTTACGAAGTATGTTTCCAATTGTAATAAAATGCTCAGAAAAACTGCAGTCCATTGCAGACTCTTTAGCTCGAAACGGAGAAGATGTAGATGTGTCGGATTTGATGGCACGTTTTTCTATAGATCTAATAGGTGCTGTTGGATTTGGCATTGAAATGAACGCAATAAATACAGAAAAGTCTCTATTTGTCGAACTTGGTCAAATGATTTTTACAAAATCAAAATGGCAAATGTTGTTATTTGCCTTAAGAGATATGTTTCCTGATAATAAGTTGATAAAATATATACCTGTAGCCAATAATGATATAAGAAGATATATTTTAAAAATTGTAAATATTATTCGAGATCAAAGACAGGATGACACAAATTTGAAACATAATGATTTTATGGATCTTCTTCTACAATTAGAATCGAGAAGGAAAATTTATGGTAAATCACTCAGAGAAACGGATCACAACGGTTTGCCTAAGCAAGTAGAAATTACATTCGATGAAATGTATTTGGCTGCTCAGTTGTTCATATTTTTTGCAGCTGGTTTTGAAACATCATCAACAGCTACCAGTTTTACTTTACACCAATTAGCGTATCATCCAAGTATGCAAAATGAAATACAGCACCAAATAGACGAAATTTTGAAAAAATATAACGGTGTATTATGCTACGATGCTGTATCAGAAATGTCTTTATTAGAAATGGCCTTTAAGGAATCTATGAGAATTTTTCCACCTGGTGGTATGACAACGCGAATATGTACAAAGGAATATACACTCCCTGGAACAAATTTAACTATAAAACCGGGAACCAAAGTCGTAGTGCCAATACAAGCAATTCACATGGATGCTAAATATTATGAGAATCCAACAGAATTCCGACCAAAAAGATTTTCACCAAACGAAATTAAGAACAGGCATAAATACGTTTATTTGCCATTTGGTGAAGGGCCGAGAAAATGCATAGGTAATATTTTTTTTATTTTACAGACTAAAAAAACTTTCCACGTTAATCCATTAAAACAAAACAAAGCAAACAACACCGATCTAACTCAATTAAAATTCGCACATTGAGTGTTTCCCACATAATTATATTCTCACATTGCACAATATTTATTTCATCGTTATTCAATTTAAATAAAAAATCGTGAAAAAACAACTGAAAACCACGCTTTCCTAACTAGCTTAACCAAAAAATAAAAATAATGTACTATAAATTTAAAAAATAGAGTCATAAGAAAAAATCTTTTCATCGAATAAATGCGCGGGGTGTTAGAATGTTATTATTGTCATTATAAAATCTCTTAAAAACACCCCACACTATTGTACGACGAAAAGATATTTCCTTATCGCTCATTTTTTTACATATAGAAAATTATTTTCGACGTTTTAGTTGACGTAGTTACAAAAGCGTGGTTTCTAGTTTATTTTAAACTAAAAACCACGCTTTTGTAACTAGTTAGTTTAATTTTATTATATATTTTCAACTGTTTAGTCCAGCTAGTTACAGTATCCTTACATCAAAATTGCCGATTTCTGAAAAAAAGACATTGATTTTACAAAATGGTATAAAAATAGTACACTATATCAAACAACCACGCTAAATACTAAGTATCACTGAGCTTGCTTTAAAATTGGGGGGCTTTCATACAAACATTCATCCCTTATTTAACTCTTATAGGGGAGCAAAATATAAAGAAATAAATATAACATAATTATGGTATTGTCATCTGTCCTTGATAAGCGTACGAAGTCTCAAATCATTTCGACGTTTCAAAGTGGGTAAAAATTGCGTTCAAACATTCCGTTACAAACATACATTGATACATAGATATAAAGATACAACCGACGATAATACAAGCGTATAAAAAAATACGTATTTTTTGTCATTGAAGAACTGAAGAAGAATGGAATTACATGAACATGGCCGGAATTTTATTTTATTTTAATTTCATTACATAATTGCATTCTTTCATTCTTTTCGCTTATTTATTTTTTGCCAAATTCTTTCTGTTAATCGTTTATACATCGTAATGATTTGACAATAAAAATCATGATGCTACATTGATCTTCTTGTGGTAAATAGGTATATGTTACTTACAGGTGCCTACCTAGGTTTATACGAATCGTTGGCGGGTTTGGCGGCCATACTACAAAAGTTTATCGTGGAACCAGCTCCTACATCACAGCAAAAGCATCGAGTGAAACGTACTTCATACCTTGTACAAGCTGTTGAAAATGGACTTCCTTTAAAATTAAAATTAAGACACTAAAGTTGAAAAAAAACTCATCACTGGCTAATAAAGTACCATTTATTTTGGCATTGCACACAACTATCATCAAACATTTATTTTAAGTTTACAGTTTATTTATCAAATTAAACTCTAACAGGGGTTCCCAAAGTGTGCCGTAGGACCTTGGTGTGCCGTAGAAAGTAAATAGGAGCGCCGTAAGTCTCGTTGATTGGACTATTATAGGTACCTCTGTTATTAAAAATTCTTTAAACTGTATCTGTATCAAGTCCGTAAGTTGGGTAGGGCGCCATGATAAAATACTAGACATGTAAGTGCGCCAACGGCTGTAAAAGTTTGGGAACCCCTGCTCTAGAGAGTATAAAAATAAACTGTTGATTAAGTAATAAGCTACTTTTTGTTTTAACTTCCAGATAAAGATATTGTGATGCATGTGTATATGTTTGATAGCTTATCGTCCATTAGTTTTTATGCACTTAATATTAATCCAAGTGTGGGTAAGAATTTGTGAGTTTCTTCTTAGTTAATTAATACTATATTTTAATGGTTAATGGTTTATTA
Organism: Cecropterus dorantes dorantes; assembly: GCA_018249915.1. Lineage (NCBI taxonomy): Eukaryota > Metazoa > Arthropoda > Insecta > Lepidoptera > Hesperiidae > Cecropterus > Cecropterus dorantes. Next base: position 8,027 of record DWLI01001950.1, on the reverse strand, counting down.
ATTGCTTATTATTGATGTGTTTTAAAATAGTTGTACGGATGTAGTATCTAAGACGTTTTGATAAATATTCGTTGTTATCATTATCACTCTTATTTACAAAGTTAATATTTTACATAATATATATTTAGTGTTTTGCAAAAATAAATTCTTGTATATCCATTATTTAGCAACTATTTGCAATAATATAAATTAATAATATTTTTATTGTATTGTTGATAAACTTAATCGCAAAATAGGCCGTTTTGACGGACCAGTATGATTATCTAACTGAAATTTGATAATAGAATATCCAATTCTCCCATTTATATTGCAATACCAACTTGGCCATTCAACATCTCACAACTGTTTTCTATGATGTAAATGCAGTCTCACTGCCTAGAGGAATATTTATCGCTGGCGTTTGTGCAATTCTAACTTTGAGACGTGCCCAGACAGTTGAAGGGATATGAAATTCTGCATTAACGTTCCATTACTCGGTAAAGCAAGTTAGAAATTCTAAGCTCAACTAGAATAATAGAATCTTCAAGTCGGTAGATGGTAGTACATAAAATTAATTTGTAATAGCTTTAATATCTTACTCTTATACTTACTTTAATATTTTACTAATATTAATTGAACCTTCAATACGTAAAAGTTAACCTAAATCTCCATAACTTGCTAATTAACACTTTTATAAATTGTATTAAGGCCAATAAAGCTTAGGTCTGAATTTATATGAACTAGGCGTTTTCTTTTATGTTCCAACCTTACCTAATCCATCCTATATACAAGCTCTTACAGGTCAAACTAATCCTCAGTCGTACGTTTAAACGGTAAGCACCAGTTGCCTTACTCCCACTGTTAAGGCATTGGGTATAAATATCAATATCATGAGGGTTAAAGTGTTGGAGGTGAAAATAATAAGTAATGTCTCTGCTTCGTCGCCTTATTACATATCCGTAAGAACCAAATGATTAACATCTGTGGCTTAGGCTTACAGTACCCTGCGTCACCAAGTTTGAGAGGTTGAGGGTCAATTTTTTCATCTTATATCTCTGCTTAGTAATCTTATTTTACTTATCCCTAAGTACTACAAACGCAACACCGTAACAAAAGGCCAGCTTCTATCGTTTAAGCATTTATTACCCCAGCATCATTAGGGTTGAGGAGTTGAAGGTCAAATTTTTCGTAGTATGTCTTTGCTTAGCATTCTTATTACATATCCGTAAGCAGCAAATGGTAAACTCTTATGGCTTAAGCTTTCATCATCCTGCTTGATCAGGTTTAAGGAATTGAAGGTCAAAAATTTCATCCTATGTATCTGTTTAATATTCTTATTATATATCCGTTAGCATCAAATGGCCAGTTTCTTTTGTTTAGGATTGAAGTATCTTTGTATCATCAATGTTAAGGAGTTGAAGTCAAAAAGTTATTTATATACTTTTACCTAGTAATCTTATTACCAATCCGTAAATACCAAATAGCTATCTAATATGATTTAGGCTTTTAGTATCCTCGCGTCCTTCAGGTTTGAAGAGTCGAGTCAATTTTTTTATCGATGATACGATACATATATTAGTAAAGAAACTAATTTTTTTGCCGATGAAGGCATATAAGCGATACAAAGGTTTCTTTTTCCTTTGTGTAAAAGAATTCAATCGGAGCCATTGACTCAAGGCAGATTCAATGCAGAAATTATCTGAGCTTACTACGAATAATATCAAATAGAGCTATATTCTATTACCTATTACCCAGCAAATTGTTGAGTCATTTATTTATGGTGATATGTGAATATGTATAGAATTTATCTTGCTTGTCTATTACTCTTATATAACGCTTTCTGAATTCGTAAAGAAACATAATTAGCAAAAGTAAAACTTAAGTAGAGTGTGTACCTACTTGCGCTAGGTGTGTCTAACACCAATAAAAATCATATACTATTTTACTAGGTGTTTACCTGTCCCGACGGGGCAACACACTCGGAGGACTTAGGTTGCGTTCCTTTGGAGATCCCGGAGTCCTCTTACAGCGTTGAGGACGGCCACTGAGGGGGTTTTAGTGCGGTGAAAATTCCACATATCCTGGCGTCGCTCCCACGATCTCAGGTACCTTTTGAAGGTCCCCCCCCCCTAAAACAAAAAAATAAATAAAAAAAAGGTGTTTACCTGTCCAAGAATCAACAAACTTTAATAAATCTCAGCTTCTAATTACACACGAATTTACAAAAAAATGTATATCATAGCAAGCGATACAAGGTTTTATTATTTATTTTTTCATAAAATTTTCCAATCCGTAAAGATCTCTAAGTTATTTCTAATGTGAATTAAATTATAATGGAACAAAGGAATTTAACATTGCTAAAATAGCCTCGGTTGAATCATAAACCATGTAAATACATGGTAATTATCAATGTACCACAAAGTAATTAGTATAATTAATTCACTCACACATTGGCGGATGAAACATTAAATTGCGGTTGGGTCCCTTCATTTAAATTTCGACACCGGAAGGATTCTAAAGAGAACCTTTCACTTAATTTTATTGTTATTTTGGAAATAGGTTATAAAACTTGGAAAAGCCCAGTACGCTCCAAATTAGAAAATAAATATACTAGGGAAAACAGTACATTTTATTAAAATTTGCAACAGCTGTGACATTGAAGTTAATATAATATATAAGTTTATATAATAATTGCTAAAGGGACATATTTGCTCTTTTATCTTATTTCTTTATTATTCAATAGTAATAAAATTATAATAGGTCGTCTATTATAATTTTATTACCATTGAATAATAGAAATAAGATTAAAGAGCAAGTATGTGTTGTTAAAAATTACCTGAGTATGGATTACCAAAAATTGTGCCACTTGGAGAAATATGGTTCATCAGCGAAGGTATTTCCGCCACACGTATTTCAAAAGTGAAGCAGTTCTTGCGTTTCGGTGCAAGAGTGTGGTCGCACTCTTTCATACGAGGCGACCATTCTAATCCACTCCGAGGACTAAGACCTGTAACGCATCTACGTAGCAACGCACCTGTGATAAGCTTAACGTAGAACCCTTCATCATCATCAACCCATTATCGTCCCACTGCTGGGCAGGGGTCTTCTCTCAGAATGAGAGAGTTTTAGGCCATAGTCTACCGCGGTGGCCAAGTGCGAATTGGTAGACTTCACACACCTTTGAGGACTCTTTTTTTTTCAGAGAACTTTCAGGTGTGCAGGTTTCCTCACAATGTTTTTCTTCACCGTAAAGCAGTGACAATTGGTTTTTAAAACGCACATAATTTCAGAAAAATCAGTGGTGCGTGCCTGGGATTCGAACCTCGGTACCATCGATTGAAAGGAAAAGTTTCAACCATTAGCCTATCACCTTATTATATGTTAAATTGCTTACAGAAGTCCATGAGCGGCAGAGACCACTTAACATTTGGTGGTATGCTCGTTTGTTATTAATCTTGTAAGCAGGAATGATAGAGAAAACCTCTTTAAAGAAGGAAGAGGAAGTAGGAAATCGAAAATTTAAAATGTTTAATGAAATATATATTTTTTAAAAAGTTATGAATTTCTAAAATTGTGTCGAATTTTAATTCGTTTCTAATACCTCCTCACATTTCGGCTAAAGAAGTTCTAATTAAGACGATGTCAAATAAACTCACGAGATGACGTGATACAAAAGCCTTAGACATTCATACAAAAGGAATAGTTCTAAAATGAATGACGAGTAAGTAGGGGAACCCTTATGTGGCGCTGGCAATGTATAGAATTTCTCAGTTTTCATCACATGACTCACGTTACATTACTGTATTGTACTCTGAAAGTACCTATACATGACAAGAAAAATACATCCTATTGGGCCTATGCCAGAATGAATAATGATTTTAAGTATGGATATAACAACATTTCATAAAGTGTATGTCATAATGATGCTATTTTATATTAGTGTTACGTCTTTTTGCTTGTCTGTAATATTTATAATTATAAACTAAAAACATTTAACGCAAAAACAATTAACAATTTCCGTAAATTAGACAGCATCCATAATTTCATCCAATTACGTAGAGTGCTTCATTCTACAGAAAACACACTTTGTAGTCCGGTGCAGAAAAGAAACAAAGAAACAGATTTAATTCAACGTTAGCAAAACGTTTCGTGAGTTACAGTTTAGTTTGCGTTTGGTTTGGAGGTACCATCGACACGCCTATTCATCGCGTGTAGTAGTTCTTGATTTGGTCCAAGGATATGGTTTCCAACTCACCTGCCTATGAAGGAACTGCGATTTAGAAGTACTTATACTTTACTTTTTCCTAGTATATTTAAGGGTCTAACAACGAATGAAAGATCTTAACATCTATTTATAATATATTGTGCGAGAGTTCTTGTGTTTTATTGGAGGTCTGTGGTTGCCTGCTCACCTGCTTATAAGAGAACAGAGATTTAAACGAAACTTACACTTTTGGTTTTCCTAGAAATTTCACGACTCTAACAGCTTTCACTGCGAGTGAAAGATCTTATTTTCTTAATACTCGATAAACTCGAATAACTCGATAATCTTTGTAGTCAGCAAATATTTACTACATTCTTAAAGTCAGCGATTATTTGCCATAAAAGTTTAAAAGAAATATCAGGTAACATAAACATAAAACGTGTTGAAAATTTTGAGTTACACTTTATACAAATTGAAACAGACTGTTAGCTTGTCTTAAGAACAAAGTTACGGAACGCAGCACTTGTAAGCATTCTGCGGTATTACGTGCTTGGGAATATTTTCCCACTGCAGCATGCTCAAAATTTTCAAAAAGTTCTTTGTTCATAATACCGAATATAATGTAGAGTTAGCGGGAACTGTTGTTTCTGCGGCTGAATTCCTAAACTTTATTTACATTTTCATATTTAAAATGATCGAATACCTAAATATTAGGAAGGTTGACATACTCAACAGTCAATAGCATATTTTATCTTTTATAGGCCGATGCTTGACTACAATTCAACGTGATGGCATGGCTTGCAAGTAGTGATATAATCTTTGATGGAGAATTGCATTAACTTAATAAAAACCTATTCACTCTTGACTTTGACAACCTGCGTGGCAGAGCGGTCACTATACCGGTCTGACGCGTAGTGGGTTCCGCGTTCGATTCCCGGCCAGATAGTAATCTGAATGATGGATTCAGATTCTGGTCTGGGTCTGGGTGTTTGTGTATTCGTCTTTGTGTGCCCGTGTGTGACCTGCGATAGCGGAGAAAATCCTATTGCAGGGCTATGAGTGTAGAAAGCGTATTAATTAGGTCTGTTGTTTAATAGGTCTGTTGTTGACTTGAAGACACCCTCACTGTAATCGGACGAGAACACCGACGCAGGTGTTCCCGTTAGTGTTCCCATTAATAGTCCCATTAAACAGATATTATCTACCAACTAACGGCTATTTTATAGACCAAGAAAAGCAATTTAATTTACGAAAGACAGCATACCAATGTAATAGTTTTGTAGTTTTCGGGTCATATTATACGAGTAAACTACCAATGTTAATTGATATTTTTACGACTTAGCGACGACATATCAGTTCACAAATATTTAAATTTCAAGTGACAAAATGTAACTAAAGTACCAAATACAACTTAAGGTCGAAGTAATAATATAAAACAATATTCTAAAGATATCCCTATGTAATCAATAGGGAATTGACTCATCTTGACTAAAAATGCAATCTGAATCATAGCATAGCTCTTCTGAATACAGATACGAAAGCGAGATTCATGCACAATTCGTTTTGATTATTTTATTATTAATATTATTAATACGGGATGTCCAATGGAATGCAACGGTGCCTCCTAGCACGGGCTCATCTCTTGAGGAACATGTAATTGTCCCCCTGCACCTTCCCATTTCTGCGATGAGATGTAGCCACATATGCCACCGTCCTTCTCGGAGTTGCTGGTCGGGCGGTTCTAGCTCCCACTCTAGTCGCCCGCGACCCCAGAAGCCCCCTCCTAACCGCCTCTTACGACAGATTGGGGATATCGGAGAAGTATTCTACTCCCCAGCTACAGGGGGAACCAGGGTCACAGCAGCAACCAGGCGCGATGACTACGCCCACATTAGAGAAGGTCCATGATCTCAAATGACTGATGGATGGAACAGCGTTAAGAGCTACTGCATTCTATATTGAAATTTATGATAGTGCTGAGTAATGACATCATAAAATCGATGAGTAATAGCATCGTATAACAGACATGATACTACTAGTAACTACTTACCTACTTTATGTAGGACTCCTGTTTTAGTTAGCTCCTGCAAGTAGCAAAGAAAGCAGACCACCTGATGAGCACTAAAATCGTCCATAGACATACTTAACCAATTTATAGAACAGGGGTTTGAAGCTTTATAGCTTTGTGACTCCAGAGGATATGATAGTGGTGTTATATGTCAATCCGCCGGTATACAAATCCTCCAAGAATGTAACAAATACTTAGGTGTGGTAGTACCTCCAGGTTGATACTGTCTGCACACCTTTCATGTTGAAATTCATCTAACAGTTCTTCTTTCCTCCTATCGTAATTAGAATCGATTAATGATGAGGAACTAATCCATGAGGAAACTAATTAAATGTAGAAGTAGATCCACTGTTATTCTATTTAAAACTATTTATATCATATATTTTTGGAACACATACAGTGCATAATTGTTTACATAAAATTGTGAAATAGAAACCAAACATGCATCATAAAAAAATATTTGTTTTATTTTTGTTTCAAATTAAACGAAGAACAACACTAATCTCAACGTTCAGTCAATATAGTAATAATAAAATACTTCATTTCACCCAAAAAAAGGGAAAAATACAATGAGTATTTACAATTTTGAAATACTGCAAAATTCGTTTTATCGCTAAACATCGATTGCTTCCAGGCAGCCTACTATATACCCAATATACTAAAACAATAAAACCAGTTCACCTGATGTTGTATCTCAAAAGGCAAAAAGGATCAACCAACTGAACTACCAAGGAACCATAAAATGAATGCAGCCCTCGCACCTCGAAGCATGCGTGAAGAAACTTTATCCAACGACTTCGTCCCTGAAGAGAGGCGATTTGGAGAAGTTAAAGTGGCCATTAGCGGAGCTGTTCGCTGCCCCCGGGCGCCTGCTGTCCGACGCCTTTCGGATGTATTTTATTTTCCGAAAGTCAAAACTTGGTTATGGACCGTAGACAAAGTAGCACTAGACTCCCAATTTAGTGGCCTAATATTAAAATGATTATCTATTTATACTATTTATTATTTAAATTATATCTTCGTCTATACTAATATATAAAAATGAGATGGTGTGTATCTGTGTGTTACTCAATCATGCAAAAATCATTGATCCGATTTACATCAAATTTTACATGGATGTAGCTAATTTAACTGGTATATTTTTGACGTGCAATGTCTTCAAAATTAAATAAAAAACAATATGTCGGCCTCAGTTCATGCGAGGACCAGCACGAAATAAAAAAACACGTCGAAAAATATCAAGTTTAATTTTTACTTTTTCGTAATACATACATTTTTATAATTTAATAAATATTACATAAATAAATTCGTATTGCTATCTTCAATGACCCTATATAAATAAATTAAAACAAGGCTTCTTGGTTTCAAAGCATCTCAACCCTAGCTTACTCATTAACAAGGAACGAGCCAGTAATACGAGTATTATTCGTATAATGTTCCGAGCTTGTTTGCAGTATTTTAAAGGAATTAGCTTCCACAGGATGAGAATCTTTCCATGATTTCTTTATTTAAACTTTTTATTCTCGTTGCGTTTTATGTCGTTTATTTGAGATTTTATTTCTTCAGATTTATAATGTGACTTACAAAGAAAAAAGCTGAATAGCATGAAATAAACTTCAAGCGTTAACCGCTCTGAGGCAGCGTTAAGTTGTGTCGAATGTTTTGTGGCCCCAAGGTAACAGAGCGGTAAACGTAAATAATAATATTTTTAACCGACTTCCTTCGGAAGAGAGGTTATCTATTCGTCACGTATATTTTTTTTTTTTTTTTTTTTTT
>DWLI01001949.1:0-14160 GCA_018249915.1 Cecropterus dorantes dorantes | reverse complement strand
ACGATCAACCCTTATTTTTTAATAGCTATTTTAGTAATTTAATCATTTTTCCTTTCCGGTCGAGGGTCAGCTAGTCTCTCTGTATAATTATCTTAGATAATATCTATGTGTATAATGAATTTCTTGGCCGAACTACTAGAAGCCAAGTTATATACAAAAAGACGTAAGTTATAGACATTTTTAATGTCACTTACGTTGTTTATAAATCAAACGTCATATAAACAAAGCTGACGTGCCAGTGCTAATTTGAATTGATAGATTTTGATCAGATTTATACTCTTGGTTATATTTAGTCCAATTCACAATGCAAAGACTTATTGAAGTCTTTATTCATTTGACTTGATGGATATATAAATCAATCTGAACATTAAATAATCTGAAGACAGTGGAATTCTTTATAGTTCTGCGAGAGATACCATTGTCACATATAATTCTGTCTTGTAACATATACTAAAGAGTAATATTAATTTAAGACATCTTAACTAAGTTCAATTTAGTGACCTTAATGCATTTCTGATAGACCACAGGTAGATTGTCTAATGGCAACATTCATCACTTATCTTCAGATGGATTATTAAGACCTTTGCTTCAGTATTATACAAAAAATTGACAATATAGAATAAAAATAAAACTCAGTGTCAATTTTTTTATATAAAAATGAGTTGAAACAAACATGCAGTTCTAATGGTGAGTGGTCACCGCCGTTAATGGACATCTGTGAAGAACTTCATATAGTGTGAGATGTTATTTGACAGAACCTGAGGACCTAGATGGTTCACCTTCCAGCTCACGCAAGAACTGCTTCACACTAGAAATTCGCGAGGCGGTGGTACCTCCTTAGTCAAACCATACTTGTTTTGCCACTTGGCTAAATATTAAATATTACTCATAAAAAAACTTACTTATCGTGTATATTCGAATGACCCTGCATTTGAAACGAGTCTTCATGTACTCCAGACAAATGCTCCGATTCGTAGTTTTCTACTGATCTCATCAGATCTACAACAAAGCAAGCAATTATTATATAAAATATCTAGATAGCAAAACCACCTTTAGCTTACTATTATTAGTAAAGTTTTTTATATATCAAATACAGATATAATTAATTTAAGTCTTAAGTCAGTATTCTACAATCTCTAAAAGAAAAAGAAGAACAGTTAAAAAACAATTATTAAATTAAAAATAGTTTTTACACATAGAGTAAGTGATGTTATCATTTATTATGTACAATACTAAAGCGCAGTAAAAGGGGTAGCATTAAGGGTTTGCGAACATTATTTTAATGCAATGAAAAACCTTTTTCACAAACCCTTTCAGATTATCTTTATGTTAATATAATCCTTTATGTTATTTTGCAATACAAACAAGCTTACCCAATCCCATGTGCTTTTTAACCATTTTATTATTCCCTTCACTTGAATCATTTAAAATTGATATTGATATAGAATACCTTACAAAAATGTGATATGGAAATTGTCAGATACTGACACAACACTTTCTGGTTCAGTTTTATTGCAATATGCATTATAGTATATCATTGCAATATGAATATTCCAATATAATATATTACTATGCAATGCAGTGTGATGCAATAGAACATTAAATAGCACAGTCAACAACAACAGCAATATCTTGTCTATAAAGATTAGCAAATATACTATATTTCATTATGTTTAAAGGTTTTTACATACCTTTTGTTTTTTGGAGAGCCGTTCTTATTGCCTTTATTTCCATTAGTTTAAAAGGATCTTCATTTTTATTGTTTGCGGTAGATTTATTACCTGTAATATAATTATATGTTTATTTATATTTTTTTTGTAGTAATTATTTGGAATATGCCAATCAATTTTGTGAAGTAATAATGGACAAAGTCCTTTAGATTTTAATGACTAAGTAACTGACTTGGCGAAATCAACTATTTATTATTCGATTCAGATGAATTATTTCATTATTATTATCAGGCATTATACATATATACATATATGAGCAGTGATAGCCGAATGGTTGAAACTCGGTCTCTCGATCGGGAGTCCGAGGTCAAATCCCAGGCACGCACCACAGATTTTTCTAAAATTATGTGCGTATTAGAAGTTAATTATCACTGCTTTACGGTGAAGGAAAACATCGTGAGGAAACCTACACATCGGAGAGTTTTTTAAAAAGTTCTTAAAGGTGTGTGAAATATACCAATTCGCACTTGGCCAGCGCGGTGGACTATCGCCTGAAACTCTCTCAATCTGAGAGAAGACCCGTGCCAGCAGTGGCACAATAATGGGTTGACGGATGCGGATACATATACATATACGTATAAATAGGCAAACGATGGTAGTATGTATTTTTCCAACGTGTTTCTCTATATGTCGAATAACTTTATTGTTTGTTCGCTATGGACCAGCTTTTGTGTAAACATTTTAGGACAATATATGATTATGATCGCAACTCGACCATTAAAGAACTACTTATTGTAAAATGTCTTACATTTCCTTGACGGTTCCTCATCACCGCTGTCCTCGCCTGAACTGGAATAAGTGTTGTGAGAACTGGGCAGACGAGTTACCATTTGCAGTTTTTGGAATTCCGTGACCTATATAAAAATAAAAATATATAGTAAATGCTTTTTTATGCTGTTTATGAACACACAACACGAGAACAAATACAATCCGGAGCGTAGCTCAATTCAGAGTATAAACCATTATTATTGACTTATAACGAGTGTATAGTTGAGAATGAAAAATTTATTGCGCAATTCATGTCGCTTTGCAATTTACTACATAATTTCTTTGTTGGGAAGTTCTACAATGTATGGATTATTACTTTTTACTTACAACGTATTCTACACCAATAACTTTATAGAAGAAAAAAGTTGATACATTTTTTGTATTATAGAAGGAACAAACAGAGTCCATCTGGTGGTATACTTAGATTTTTATGTGAATTTGAGGTAAGGAGGCTATGGGCCTCCTATTTCTGAAAATTTTTTTGTTTGATAGATGAGTTGCATTTATAAATTTGGGGAGAGATCGAGCCACGGTGGTTTTACCATCTTGATACCACAATTTTTAGTATACAATTTTAGAAGGCCTACCAAATTCTCCATGTGCTGTTTCTTGAGTTGCAACTCGCGTAGTTTCATTTGCAACAAGCGACTTCGCTCGTTCAATACACTTTCGTCATCGTCAGCCTCACTGTCCCGTCCGCCCACCGCTGCCTCCTAAAACGTTATAATAATTGTTATTATTATACACAAAGGTTTAATAGAAGCATAGTTTCCTAATAATGTATTAATAAGTCAGTTTATTCGACGGGGTTACGTCGATAAATTAGGGCAATAATTGGGTTAAACTATACATTGGATAGACACGCCATGATGTGACCAATGTTCAAATCATAGGCTTCGTTTACAAATAATGACCTTACTTAATATTTTTGCTTGCACAAATTTGTAAATTTTTGGATTCAATACATTTTAACCTAAAGGAACCAACAATGTATGGGAGACCAATAGAGAAGAGAGAGAAAATTTTACCAATAGGTTAATAATGCAATTCATATTAAGACATCTATTCATCATTTAAGGTCCATTGCTTTTACATAGGTCTAATAATGGGTGACGATATTACGCAGGAAGATATTACTGGCCTTCTGGAAATTGGTAAGTGGTGTTATTCAAGACATCACACAGCACAGATTGATATAAAGAAGTTTAATTACCTCACTGCTTGCAATATTGCAGTCACGCATAGAAAACCGTTCCTCATGACTATGGTTGGAACGCGTAGACCGACCGTGTTCACTTTCGATATTATTTGCAGTCATTTGTTGACTTGTGTGCAAAACTTCAGACGACTGAGGCAAAGTAGTGGCTACACCAATTTGATTAGCAGCGTACATTCGGTTGGCTTGATGATAGTTAGCGCTTAGTGACATATTCTAAAAAAGATTATGTAAGACAATATAAAGAAATATTAAATAATAAATATTATATATAAAGCATACGCGCTTACGTTCACATAGTCATAATTTTGTGTATGCTCAATTTTAATTAATTAAGCTAAATTCTGTAGATTCAGACCAATGTGGTCTAACACAATTATGTATATTTTTTTTTACATGCAATTATGTCGTTTGTTAGGCCACATTGCACAAAAAATAAAAGAATATACACACACAAACACACACGCACGCTGGCGCACACACAGACACGCGCGTACGAAATATTATGAATGTTTATGACTTTGTGAAAGTATTACTGTAAGTCAGAATAATAATTAATAAGTAATTCAATAATGCACAATATCTTAAATTAAAGAGTTTAAAATTACCTGCATTCCTCCAAAGTTGTCATGTGATGTTGAAGGAAGACTTATATCTTGCGATTGTCTTTCCTTGTTTATTTCCTCTAATTGTGCCTTTGCTTCCGCCTATAAATAGATATTCTTTAATAAATAAGGTAGTTGCCTAATATTAAAATACACTTATATGTTTATTTCTATATATAAAGTACTTGTCCTAAACAAATATCGAAAATAATAATAATTCATAAAGGTGGTGGATTGGTGTAGAAGTTCATTCCATATTTTTATTTGTATTACTCAAATAGTAATAAAAATAAGAGAAAAATAAAATAAACAACTATTAAAACATAGTAACTGCCATTTGTTAGGCTAATATAATTTTTAAAGACCAACAATATAAGTTAAATATTAAAAACAATAAAAATAATATTAAAAAGAAACTGGCTTTAACCATGTTTTACCTGATATTTAAGCAATCGTTTTTGTTGTTGTTTCAACGCCTCCAAACGTATTTGCGACATTTCCATCTTGTTTTTGATTTCATTTTGCCAAATCTCATTCTCACTGTATGTGGAACCATTACTCTGTACAGACACTGGTCTCACTACAACATCCTGCTAAAATATGAATTGATTTCTATAAAGTTTTCGTAAAAAATAATTTAATGAAACACACCACAAGGTACCAAATAAGACACAGGTATCAGTAATGTCAATAGGGTACAAACAAATTAGACAAACATAAATAAGAAAAAAAAATGTTTGAATGATCATTCATTCAAATAAAACTCGCAGAAAATCAGGGTCAAAATGATTAGAAAATGTGTTATTTATGATTAAAAGTTGAAACATCAACACATGCTTTGCATAACTCCAATCCACAACATATAAAAGAACATAGATTGCAGATGCATCGACAGACCGAAACTTTATCTTCATTGGTGACGACTTTAGGAGTAGCTTTATTTTTACTTCTCATTTCTTCAATCAATGCTACCTTTTCTAAGCATGAAAGTATATTTTTTTTCATGGCTTCATTTAAATTCTGATTATCTTTATCTAAATCTGTGAAAGGTATACATTCTACTTCTTCTATTTGCACTCCAGAACCTTGGAAATCATCACCATTTTCCTGAATATCATTTGCTATATTATATTCTTTTTCGGCTTGTAGTTCTTCACCTTTTATGTTAGACATACTTCTATTCAACTGTTCATTCTCTATATTTGTTACTTTTTTAAGGTTATTATTAATAATACCAGTATCATTTATGTTTTTGTGATGGCTGGATTTGTCTTGATTTATATTTTTATCAACAGAAACACCATCCCCCTCGGTTCTAGCTTCACTAGAATCCCCCTCATTAATTGACTCATTTACCTCTTCAACAGGAACTTCAACATTTTCTGGAACATTGTCTACCAACATATCTTGAAGCTTCCTTTCACTTTCTTTCAACTTCTGGACCATTTCTATCAATTCGTCATATTCTTCTTTGGTATGCTCAATAAAAGCCTAAATTAAAAATTATAATCCATAATGTGATGTTTAAAATAGCTTACTTAATAATATCTCCTATATCATATAAATTTATTACTTACTTCATCTTCAGAATTCCTCATGGTATCAACAAGAGAAGATGTAACCCTTATGTATTCCCTGATCTGACCAAGTCGACGTTCTACTGCTGCTGCATCTGGACATGCAGCTACTATGGCTTCACCCAGGGCTCGTGCAGATTCCCTGTTCACCTAAAGATGAAATTTTAAAATACTTGTATACAAAACTTAAATTGAAGTAATATAGAAAACATTGTATAAAACAGTGTGAACTTACATGGTTGTTTTCGTTAACATTGTTAAAAGTATCTTGTCCTTGTTCATACATATTGTTAGTTAAATTGACAGTCTTTGTTCCACTTCGATTTGTAGGCAGGGGTGGAGTGGAGTTATTATTATTTGTATGATTGTTTACTTCAAAAGTGTTACGAGTAGAATTCAAGTTTCTGTACAAGTTATTTCTGTTCTGATTTGGAGCCTACAAAAAAATAAAAATTATATGAGATAACGACCTGTTGAAAAAATATTTGAGTGCATTTTTTTAAGCAAAAGTACTTACATTGAACTGTTGAGTCATATTTCCTGCAACAGCATTTGGAGTTGTAGGATTCACTATCATTACTGCAGCAGCAGCATGATTTTGATGAGGATTCAAACCTTCAAAAAGTTAATCAAACACTATTAGTTGATTACCAATGAAGATAATTTTATGACTAACTATTTCTTACAGTGGTGGGTGATAAGCCAGCGAATAATCATAAACACCTACAGAATTTTATACTTTTTTGTACTCACATTATTTTCCTCAACTGGCAACATTGGAACTGCTGTTTATTTATTCATTTTATTGCAGTTTATGTTAACTTATATACATAATCATATGGTATAGTATGGTTACATTTTGTATGAATATTTGGTATTACAATATTCTGTATATTATTTTCTTAGTTGAATTATGTTCATGGTTATAAATATTGCTCATGTACTTTACTTTAGTGTTATTTATTTATTGCATTCACTAAATTGAACATTGCACAAGACATTAACCTTCAACTACGAAACAATTTAAGAGCTAAATTTAATACTGCAAGTAAAACTGCCATGCACTGGTTTACTTAACCAATAACCAAGGCAAATGGAACAGAGTGTATCACTTGACTTTTGTTCGTCATTATTTTTTGGTAAAATACTGAATTCCAATAAATACTTATTACATAGTCACTTTGTCGAATAAACATATTACAATAATGAATGAAATCAATTCCCTTCAACAGTTATCTTCAATTTACAATTCTACATTAAATGCAAACCACAATAAGCAGGGTAATATGCACATGCTACTTAGATATGCTTAAACAGATTCAATCAAAACACTCTCATTTAATAGCTAGATTAATATGATTTGTCGTACTTGGTTGTAATTTCTATTAGTAACAATATGTGTACTACCATTCTGCATTTGATGAGCATATGGGTGTAGCGTGTGAGATACAGATGCACTGGCTCCATCATCATGGTGGTCACTTGTTACATTCTCACGGTTTTGGACAGTCAGGGGCAAAGCACGAGGCTGAGGTCTCACAGGCACAAACCTTCCAAACCCACTCTCAAATGCCACTGAATTATCTAAAATGATATGCAAACATGAAACTGAGCATGTTAAAACAAATCAAGTACGTTGTTTGGTTATTTCTTTACATAAGCATCCACTAAAAATATCACAAACATGTGCCCAACTTACCTAAATCTGTAAGCTCGTGATCTGATGTGTTGTTACTCGGTTTTCGTGACGGATTGCAGTTTGATCTTGTATTATATTCAGAAACGGGCACCCAGTCCAGAGATGTCTACAAATTTTATACTTTTAGAAAAAACTCAGCGATTTTTAAATTAGCCAAACTTTAGCAACATGCTCCTACTGCAGACATATACCTTCTTCAGACTAAATTTAGAGAAACAACCTCCCATATGGCACTTTATAATTTAATACCACACAAAACCTATACATATATACTAATCACGATATAATATTAATAGAAAATCCGATTATTCTGTGCACATTTAATATGTACCAAGTTATAGTATATTGGCAAACATCCAGATTGCATAGCTGTCGGAGATTCTATAAATAAAGCAGTCATGTGTTCCGAAAAAACTTCAGACTGCTAAGAGACTGATTTGAGATGCCATGGGAGAGCGTGTTATTGTTTAGATTATCCTAATTATCAGTTTTTTATGATTATTAACGTACATTATTATTACGAGTACGGAAGGACGAATTACGGTGTTATGTATGAATTTAGTGTCTCAATTAATTTGTTAGTATTTCTTCAAGTAAAACAAAAGGAAAGTTACATTACCGTCACCAGATTGGTTGTCATGTCTCTTCTTGTGGGTGTCACAGCTTCCTGCGGTACATTGCAATTGTTCCGCACTTTTGTTTTGGGAATAGTGCCCGTGTGTCCTGGATGCCGCTCCTTATTTCCAGGAGCCATAACACGTATTTTTTTAGGATTTTTCTATATCGACAATTATCTTAGAGTACGTATTGTACAAAACATTTTTAGGAAGTCAGACGGCAAGAAATACTTTGGTAATAAATGCGATTAATATGAAAGATTTAGAAGTTAAGTATAGGTACAATACTGCATAGTTAAATAATTAAGCGAGTGTTGTTTTTTTTTTCCGTTTTCTAATAAAATTCGACAATCGAAGTCGACGCAGATGTGTATGACATTAGCAAATGATCCGTTCCATTCTTCCCATACCAAATCAAGTACAAATTTATGCAAATTACGCATTTCAATACAGTTTTTATTTAAATATTTTAGCCTAATATAATAAAGTAAGTAAATAAGTAGAAATGTTATGAAGCATATTTTACTGTTTGTACTTTGTAAAAAAACGTTATGTTGTAACTTATCAAAACTGATATAGTAATAATATAACGATTTATCTTGAAAGTGTTGCTAGTACACAAAAATCGAATCGAGTTTCTCGATACCGGTTTACTTCATCAGAATCGAAAAATCGAGAGCAGAGGACTACGCACATAAACACATTCGTTCGTTACGCGGGCCGCGCAGTCGATACGTTATTCATACGATGCTGAAATAAATATTGTTTCTTTAAACTCGTGTCCAAAATATAAAGTTTGAGAATCCGTGTTAATTGAAAAAGTGTCAGTGATTATAAAAGTTTATTATATATACGAGTGCACCAACTTTTGTTTATTGATCTGATTTAATATTAACTTTATTTCCAGTAAGTTGAAATTACTTTTTGTTATTTTTGTTGTTAGGATATTTGAAGTTATTTTTATACGAAGTAAAGTTTTCTTTCAATTACATTTTTTTATACTGAAAGTGTCTTTTTCGTGCAGTATTAAGATTTGCGTACCGAAAGTTTAGCTAGTTTATTACTAAGATAGCCCGTGCGAAAACAAAAACCATAATAATTTAGTAAAAATCAATCAACAAATTGATATATATTTTTTTGCAATTTTGTTATATTTCCTAGCTTGTTGTCGAAGAAGGATAGCTTTAAGAATATAGAAATGTGCGAGAATAAAAACTTTTTATTCGTTAAATTTAAGATAAATGAAAAAGCATTTCACAGACATACTTAAGATGTAATGGTTTGATGACATTATTTAAAGATATATAAAATAGGTATCGTAAACTTATAAATATGTAAACAAACAGAACATTAGACATTTAGGACAACTTTCGAAGAGACCGCATTCGTCACGTCTATTTATACAATTGTATGCACTTTTATTACATACAGGGTTCACAATCATTATATAAATATAAAAAAATGTATATAAGCTCCTTCAAGCTCGCGTTTTTCTAGTATAGGCCTTCGGTGGACGCAGCGCATTTGCTGCGATAACGCTGCGTTTTCGCGGCGTACCTACGCTATGTTCAACACAGTCATATTCAAACACAGTGTCCGGGAATCCTCTTAAATTGCAGACATTACTCAGTATTATTTAAAACAATTTATTATAATATACTTTATATATTAAGGCCTTTAGATTTGAAATTAAAAAACGAATTTATTTGGAGTAATTTTATACATATTATACATCATAGCAAAAAATAATTAGTTTCATCTGATAGTAACTTAAATTTTCTTTTCACAAGCAAAACTAATAGTGTAGTTTGGATTCATCCATATTATTAATAATAGTAAAAAATAATTATGTACGCGTTGTTACGGCAACTGCGTTGCGCGTACGTTCATCAAAAGCCTGCACTAGAAAAACACAACTGTAAAAGAACTCTAATTACAAATTCATAACATAGTAAACGAGAACCATTGAAAAGATAGGTAGGTAAACATAACAAAAACGTTTGTGTGTGCAATTCACACACGACAGAAGTGAAATTAAATATTAATAAACAAAATATTTCTAGTAATAAAATATGCCAAGGAATTCACTCTCAATCGACTGATTTTTCTAATATTGTATACTTATGCTATGGTCGGGATATTGAAACCCAGCGAAACAGCAAAAATAAATACTTAAGTTTTTGTGCAGTTTTTATATAATTAATATGGCGCGTAACAGAAAAATGTGACGCACAACAGAAAACTGTGACGACAAGTCTCTCTCATACATCGATTAAAAAGTTTCACTTAAAATTTCTTCCAATTCGCATTACTATATCCATATATTATATTCTATACATTTCGGAAGAACAACTCTTTGTGGTTCGATACCGGAAGCAAGAGTCACGTGCCTCCGGTCTTCTTCTATTTTAAATATGAGAAGAAGGAAGACATACTTATTTCAGACGTTCCAACATACTTCTCTGAAATGGCATGGGTAGCAAAGGGCACATACCCTTTGCTACCCTTCGACCGACCCCAAGTCTAACGTTAGGTCAAATAGACCTGGGATAGATTCAGACGTCTATGGGCCGCAATGGCCGCTTAACATTATGTGGATTGTATATGGGATCATGGTTTTTGTATGTAACTGAAATAATATTTATGATTTGATTTGATTGCACTGTTTTCTTAGTAGATACTTATTTTGTTTTATCTTAAGTACATCATTAACTTTGTTATATATTTTTAACTATTTTGTTATCTGTGTTTACGTATCTTCAGAAGCCAGACACTACAATATTGTAGTAAGTTAAAATAAAAGTTATACATTATAAGGACTACTACTACACACGTAGATTAGTCAGTTTTCCAGTATCTTTTGTTTGTCCCCGCCTTTTGCCTCACTATCGAGTATTATCGATCAATGAGAAGGTATTCATAGTATAATCAACATTGCTACCTTTAAATTTCATCTATTTACAAAATATACCGTTAATAATCTGCAGATTCTCAGGTTACATCGTGCAACTTACTACTTACTATAAGTTTATACAACTTAAAAATAACAAACACTTTAGTTACTTGAACGAAACTATTTAGTTATTTGGATTAGATTTATACTAGTAAGAATTACAAGATTTTAATATTACTTAAACTTGAAGCCGAAGCCGGATCCGATTGTTCGGCATTAACCACAACCTTCGTTAAAAAACCAAAAGTAATTTAGTTCTAAAATGACTAAATCTGATTTATTTAACGATTTTTGTTTTTGTAGATAAAGATCTATGTTGGTTGGATATGAATAATTTCTAGAGGTGATTAAATATTTTTGCTAATTTACTAAAATAATAACAGTTCGAATAATATAATTTTCATCCACAACTGGCATCGCAAGCCCACAATGGAGTTTTTACTTATCCTTGCGTTTCAAAATCTTAGTTCGTTCAAATTAAGCGCTTGCTAGAACCTTCAGCTTCAGCTTAAACTATGGCCCATTATGGCAAAGCCGAAGTTATTGCCGAAGGTTATTTTTTTGGCCAAAATGGCCGAAGCCGAAGTGGAAGCTTCAGTTGGACACTAATTATTATATAGACAAGTTTGTAACGAAAGTATTAAAGATTACTGTGGATACTTTTATCCCTTTCGTAAAGTGTTGTGATGAAAAAAAAGGGTTTTTAACAACGAACGTATTTAATACTTGTATTACAATATTTGTAAATATCGTAAGGGGATCGTCTTAAATGTCGCACAAAGAGCTTTGTGAAAGTATTTAAAAACTACAAATTATCCCAAAGCTTTGATGAGATCCGGGGAAACAAGAGGTAAAGTAGTAGATAATTGTATTAAATACATTTAACTAACGGGTTAGTTAATTACTATTTCTATTCGAGTATCTTAAATGCCACTAATTACAAAAGAAATAATAAAATGGTCCAAGCCGGAGCTTAATTTACTTTCACTGCCTATTAGACACGGATCTTTATTTCCAACTTTGTATGACTAGGAAATTTGAATGTTTATTTATACGATTGCCA
Organism: Cecropterus dorantes dorantes; assembly: GCA_018249915.1. Lineage (NCBI taxonomy): Eukaryota > Metazoa > Arthropoda > Insecta > Lepidoptera > Hesperiidae > Cecropterus > Cecropterus dorantes. The sequence goes on along the minus strand of DWLI01001949.1, from coordinate 1,932 downwards.
TTTTCTTTTTAAACCCCTTCGTCGATATTTTCCCTAACTCTTGTTTTGCTTTATCTACAAACTAGGTGTGCTACGCAATTTCACCCGCTACTAAATAAGAAAACAAAACCTATAGCCTTCCTTAATAAATAGACTATTCAATACAAAAATAATTTTTAAATTCGAACCAGTAGTTTCTGAGATTAGCCCGTTCAACCAAACAAACTCTGCTGCTTTATAATATAAATATAGAAGTATAGATGACATTATTTACAAAATTAATTTGTAGCATCTCATTATAAATATTATGATTCGATTATGTCCCTTAACAGTCAATTGTTTTAGTTTGTCATGTTTACATTTGCAAATTAATAAATAGGAAAGGGATGGTGCGTTAAAAACAGGGGGTGGGAAGGGTGTCCACCGGCGTGGCACGGATGCCGTGTTGTTTAGGTGTGCCGGCTGACCTAAAAACGAAGTTTTGTGTTGACGTACGTATTTTATACTAAACTATTCGTAAAGTGTCGCCGCACCTAAATCGTAGCGTCCTTACTTTAGTTTAATTTAGACGATTAATATACTTATATTATTAACAGTATTTTATTGTTTATTAACTTTTAAAAGCTTAAGTGTTCATAATTCATTTTCATTTTGTACCTAATAAGATAAATGAATTAGCTAATGCCATCATCACTAAGTTCGGAGACATGTCATCGACTCTATCTCGTTTATTTCCGTCTGTCTATATCAAGAGGTGGGTAACCTTTGCAACAAGATACGTTTGGCTCATTGATATTATGTCATGTGCTATATCGCCTGAAATAATATAATGAGGGACATGTGGTCAATATTTCGGCCTAACGGTTGATGATGTCACTGATGACGTAATACCACGCCGCATTCGGTAGAAACCGGTTCCGCCACCGTCGCCGACCTCCAATTATGTTAATCTCGTTCCTCTCCACTCCTTCGGCTGCAACATTATTTTATATTAGTGAAATTTTCAAAGTGTTAAACTTATGTTTTGCGAATCTAAATTCACAAAGACTATTTTTGCCGCGAGTTTTTCGTATCATTATTTTTTAACGATTTTTCGAAGACAGGCATTATGTGCTTGCTAGAGCTTGACCGGTTAACACGCAGAATAACAGTTTTTATGTAGTTTTGTTGAGATGAAAGGAAATTGCAATAGCATATTGATAGTTAGGTAGGTACATATTTTTACCCGACTGCGTCAGAAGGAGGCTAATATTTTTCGAGCGTATGTATGTATGAATGTTTGTTTGTATGAATATCTTTTCCTTTGGCACGCGCTACAACCCAAACGGCTTGACGAAATGTGAACTATGACATATCATTTGAATCCTCTCAGTTTGGAAAGTGAAATAGTGTATCTAATTTTAAAAATCGCACCTGGAAATAGGAAAAAGGGGAGGGTGGGACAACTTTTCTTTCTATTATAACAATATGGGTATCAAATGAAAGCTAGTAAATAGACTTTGAGCTGACTATGCTGACAAAAATTCATATAAACGTTAAATGAAATATATATATTAATATGAACAAAAAATTTTTTTAAGCAGTCGGGTTTTTTTTTATTGTTTTAACGATGTTACTAGCTCCCCAACTACGTCAGACCCGAGTAGCACCGTCCCTACCAGTACCAATAAAACTACACCAATATCTACGTCGCTTTAGGAGGATAACCTCAAATTTTGTCATTTATAAAAGATGTATTTCACTAGAATATTTTAATAACCAGCCCATTAACTCACTTGTTTAAAGCCAATGTTTAAGGATATCGAAACTTACAACTGGTGAAGGGCCTGTTCTCAATGTGGATCTGTATCTAATTAGTTTAATTCTAAATTGGAAACTATAATTAAAGGTTGCCAATAGTGACGTTAAATACAGCAAGGCCAAAAACATTACTGTCCTATTTTCTTGCGGCAT
>DWLI01001948.1:0-14165 GCA_018249915.1 Cecropterus dorantes dorantes | reverse complement strand
CTCCTGTCAGAGTTTATCCAGGCGGGCGTAGAAGTCCACCATACCGCCTGGGATACCTAGTGATTACGACGGTATGCGACCACGCATCGCCGTCCCTCTTGCCAACCGTAACCACGGAAGCCTCCTTTTAGTCGCCGCTAACGACAGGCAGGGGAAACCGTAGCTCTATCTCGTCTCGGAACTACAAGGACCCATGCCAATCTTAATTATACAATGTATTGCCACATTGACAAAAAAATAAAGCCTGGTAAAATTGGAAATGCCACTATTTTTCATATACTAACGTTGTAAAAGTTACAGTAAATAATATACTTGCCACTTAGTGTGTCAGACAGGTATTTGCTTCAGGTGATATTTACGTCGCGATAATGAGAAAATAATAAGAGATAGATTCGACGCAGCCATTACTTAAGAACAATAAAATTGACCGTAAAAATACCGTTAAGTAAAAAGGTTAATATGTGCAATATTATATACAGATACATGTACCTATTATTATTTATTATCAGCACGCAGTTGAGTAAAATTGGCAGATACGTGTCGGTAGAATACAATATATTAAAATTTATTTAGAAAAGTGGATTTTTGTCGGATAATTCTCTTTTTATATGAAACTATATTATAAATCATATTTAAGTAGCAAAGTAAGTCCTGATGCTCAGTGGTCACTGTTGACCATGGACAAAGTAACCAAATTTATAACAGTGGTTCTACCTGAAGGGTAATATCCTAGCATCGAAACGCAGAACTATTTCAAGCTAGAATATTGTTAACCTTGTATCTAGCTGGTCGAAACAATAAATATAATACTCTTATGAATATTACACTCAATTTAAGTCCTGTTGTATTGCCAATGTATTAGTAGTGTAAGTAACAAATGATTATTGGTCCACACGGTTCCAGCCAAAAAAAAAATAACTTTAATTTACGTACTTAAAAACACTTAACAGGTTAAAGTTGTATAACATATTTAATATTTGTGCGATATGTACTCAAATTTACCATTAAAAAAACTTGATTATGTTTTTAAAACCAAAATGAACATTTCGTGTACATTATTATGTAGTAAACATATATTATTTACTTAGGTATTTTGGTTGACTATCGTGGGATATCGAATGTTCAGTTCAACAATTACCTATTTAGTGTTATAAAAACAAGATACTATACTAGTTGATCCGTTTTTTTGTTTTTGTAGCAATAGGTATATTTATTTAACGCTTTTTATAATATTGCGTCAGAATATTAAAAAAAATATACTATTATACAAAAGAATATACATTTGTTGTTAGAGAAACTCAGGTTATTAAGCAGTTTGCATTTTATATCCATATTGTTATAGTCATAAAAAATCGTCACATCACTTTCTTTTTTAGGTTCGCGCGCGTTATATTTAATAATTATAACCTATAGCTTATGTCACAAACTGAAGCGATTAATGATATGCCATATATTATGTTACAATCATTCAGCCTCAAGGGTCGAGTTTCAGCTGAGAGCGTGGCAAAGAAATAGACATATGTACATACAAATATACACTCGAAAAATATTACCCTCCTTCAGACGCAGTCGGATAAAAATCGGTCGGGACATTAGCCAGAATTTGAAAAATGATGCGTAGGTTACCTGTACTCGTGTATAAATTTTCTTTAAAAAGAAACCGGCGCAAACAACGGTTTATATGAAATGAAACAATACACCGCATGTGACGATCGGTGCACGAACATTTGTTTTTATGTATCGATGCGAACATTTGCGTGTGCGTTGTGTGCGATATACCTATATGTAATTGAAGTGTCTGTCTGTAATTTCTAAATAACTTAAACTTTCTATGGCTACAATTATTTTAACCATATGAATGTTTTTGAACTTATGATGATTTCTTAGGGCTCTAACACCGCTGTGGATTCAAAAAAGAGGTTCAAATCTCAGATCAACAGATTTTTACCAGTTAGGTACGTTAAGGCACAGTTGGAAAATAATTGAAATTTGCCTTAACGGAAAATTTCGTGAGGAAATCTACACGCCTGAGATTTCCAAAAAAGGAGCTTTAAAGATTTGTGAAGTCTACCAACCGTGCACAAACCATTGACGATGTATTATTTTTTAAATAATTATCAGTTATCTATATATTTATATAGTATAAAGTTATATAGTTTATATTTAAAACGGTTAAAACCGATTTTAATAGAACTGTTATTTAAAGACAAGCAAATTTACAGGCTACATAAATTATATCACAAGAGGATCTTAATATTGAAAATGTTAGGATTGATACTTAAAAAATAATCATTATTAGTATTGCACGATACCGAGGCTGCGAGATGTAACTGGTATATAATGTAACATGTGATGGTATTTCGTGTCGTATGAGTATACATATTCTTATAAGATGAAGTAACAAACGGCACTGGCGTCCTTCCGAGGGTAGGTAATTGGGCACCCGAGGACATCTGTAATCAACTTAGACCCTATACGATGAATATGCCACGACTCTCAAACGTGTACGTACGCCACTGGTCTGTAGGGACAGAAATTTTGTTCCTAACGAATACTTGTAAAAATAAAAATCATTTGGTTAGTTTTATAAACATTTATCACTGCATTGACACAACTCAGACGTAAATTATGCATAGAGGTAGTAAAAGACATGATAATACTAATTTAATACTAAACTTGCCCTGAGTTTATAAGACATGATAATACTAATTTAATACTAAACGTGCCCTGAGTTGTCACCCGCGTTTAAAAAGATATATTATATCTTTTAATTTTTATAACTTTTGATAGAGTCGACATATTGATATAAGATTAAATGTTAAATAAAGATATTGTTTATAAATATGCTGTTTCAAACACACTGACAAACAGACAAAAGTTCTCAAAAAAAGTTCCAGGCTCTAAAAAATAAAGAAATGTTATAAAAACAAGTAAGACATGTGTTAGAACTTAGCTATCAGAAGATAATAGATTAAAAGTAAAAATTAAAAAGGGAATTAGAAGTCTTGTTTAGTTAGTTAGTAATAGTGAATATTCATCTTTAGCCTATTCTGAAACGTTTAAGATTACCATATTATTAAATAATACCTATCAATTAATGTTATTTTAATACTAATTTAACATGATTAAATCATGTTAAAATTGTAAGTAAAATAAAACTCATAACATTATATTTTTAGTATGTAATACCTACCTACAAGTAAAAAAGTAATTTGTGCAATAATTGATAGGTAGATAATATTTTGCATCGATTCTTCAAAATTACATCATAGAAGTGTTATGAGCCCAGTTAAAGTGAGTGTAAATCATGTGATGTTGTTTGGTCAGGTTGATTGTGAAAAATTACATATTTGTATGAAGAAGCGTTATATCTTCATCCCCTAACGGCTGTAACTCAGTCGACGGACGCGTTCACCACACGGCACAGTACACGCTAGTGATCGGACGAAAGGCCGCGCGCGCACTCGTTCCGTGCTTACATTGTCGAGTAGAAAGCCGCGGACGTGAAGTTTACACGCTAGGAAATAAAAATAAACTCATTCATATGACGGTGAGCTGGAAAATTGTCATTTTCGTTGCTAAAAAATCTTATTAATTTTCGCGTGAAGTAATCGTATTGAAATATAAGTAATTGATATTTTACGTTAAATAATCTAATGACGCAAATAAGGTGATATATTTATATAATGCCTAAATAGGTGATAATTGTAAATTGTATGTATAAGTTTATGGGACAATTTACATCATTATTATTATTATCATTGGCAATGGTGTTATAATGTTTTCAACAAAAGCTAACCTATCATGAAATGTTCTAGGAGGTGGCTCGAAGTAGATACTTAATTTTTAAAATATATTTTTCTTACAAGAAAAAATAATTTATTACGTAATGGATTTAGCTTGTAAATAAAACCCGTTATATGATATGTACGTAAGTAGATATCTTTATTTATTTATTGAATATCGTTAGTTTGTGTATTTGCTACATAGTTAGACAAATTAATTCATGCGTAACATAACAGTGTGAAACTGCTACTTGTCAAACTTGTACGCAAGGTATAAAACTGAAACGACTGTCATTTCTTTAATTTTTGAAAATACTTTGTCCATTATTAAAAATTCCCCAACTGGAATTAATAGGTTAGTAGGTTTTTTGCAGAATCATTATTTTTTTTCATTGGTTTAATAAAAATATTTGAGGCATACAATATATAGGCAATCTAGGTAGACCTATTAAGTTTATTATTGGTGAAACCTATTAAGATATATGAAATACCACAATTATTTTCAATTAAATTGACACCGAGCACGTTGCACATTATGATTAAATTGTTTAATAATTGTTGTGGCACTTCTTTCTTATCTATCAAGAAATATTTGAAAACGAAACTCAAAATTAAAATGTGTTACTTCTAAAAATTCTGTAAACAGCATTTACATTTGTACATTCTGTATGTAATATATAAAAAAAATATACGAATATGATTGTGACTTCCCATGATTAATGAAGAAAGCGTATTTAGAAAGAGACCTTGCGTTATAAAATATGTATCAACAATGCCTTTGGACAAGGTTATAATTTTTCGTACTTGCTATTACATTAATATTAAAGTTTTTTTATTAATAAATGTTGCTTTAATAAGTAATTATAAACTTGGTTACAAATTGAAATTTTGGTTTGTTGTTTCTTATGTTTTAACCAAAAAAAGACACTTTTTATTATTGTGCACAATATGTACATACTGAAAAATACTCTTCATAATTTTATTTATAGAACTTCAATATAAGTATGACAAATATTTTAGTAAGCAAACGCATACAATTTATTTAGTCTATTATTATTTAATTCAATGAAATGTTCATATCTTTCTGGCAGTTAAGCGGAAACAGAACAGAGTTCTAATGTCCAAAAATGAAATGAAATGAAACATAAAAGATATGTAAATTTAAGGGCAACGATTTTAGTATACAAGTAGAAAACACATTTCTTATTTAATTCGCCAATTAGTAGACGGCGAAACTTTAAGTACCCAATCAAGTCTTTTTCGTCGCGACATTCCCTCTAAATGATCTTACATAACAAAATAAAAATCTCTTCACAAATTATCCAAATAGGAGAAGAAATTTTAGATTGTAAAACAACGAGTGCTAGAAAGCTGGATCATTAAAGTTCATTTTGTTACATATTTGTGGAAGTTTATCGTAGAATTATAATCTTGGCTCAGTAAACTATTTTTCTGTAAAAAATTGAGTTTTTTTTGTTAAAAATATCTTTGACAGGTTAATAATAAACGTTTGATCTACGATGTTAATAACAATGGTTTGTTCAACCATTATCTATTTAACACATAGAATAAGGCTTTAATTTCGACACTGTTTGTGCTATAGGTACAATAGGCAAATAAATAAAATATAGGTATATTTTTTATATTGTTAAATTTTATAATTTTTATATTTATTCAAGTGGACAATAAAGCTATAGGTATAGAAAAAAATACTTATCTGGTGACGCATTGAAAATACGAGAAACATTTTTTTGTCGTCAGTAATTCGCTGAATACCTTTTAAGATGTATGAGTATTTTACAATTAAGGTGCTATATAATATCATATAGTAAAAAAACTGAAAAAGTAGCGAAACAGTTTATAGTTAAGTGCCATAACAGTAGGTTAGCCCTTTTAGTACAAAAATAAACTATTAAAATCGGAGAATTACGAATGCATTCATATCGGATTTTATTTATTTATTTTTTCAATAACGGTTTATAACTCGATTAGCATCTCACTTGAATAAGGTATAAAGTAAGAATAACTGTAAAATACTCCAAAATACTTAACTACCCAATAACATAACATTATTTTTCCTCATTAGGTCCGACATCACCGTCGTTACATCTTTTCGTGTTTTGAATAGAAAGTCTTTCACGTATTTGTATACAACACATCGATTTGCAAGTAATTGTAGTGAACTGTTGTGAAGTGAGTATTGTTTTACAAATACCGACATAAAGTCAGCTACTGGCTACGGAACGAAATACTCGAGATCAAGTGAAAGTTGTTATAATTTTCTCCGTGTGAGACAGTCCGAGTGGAGTGAAAAGACGAAAGAAAGACAATGGACCACCTGTTCCGGCAACGTCGGATCAGTGTGCCTAAGCGGTAAGTTTACTTACATTAATATTAATATAGTTTTTAAGTTGCAGTTGACGTCGAGCTTAATAATAATATGTGTTAGTCATTTCGACTGATGCATAACACGTGTACTTTAGAGATGATTTTAGTTATGTCTAGCACAGAATAAATATCCATTTTTTTAACAATGTTAAATTCTTAACCATGTTAAATGAGTCCCATATGAAATACAAAACGCCGTGTAGTCAACTATAAGTAGGTGTAGTCTTTGTGAAATTTAATTCTGTAGCAGGCAATAATAGATATCAATGCAAATTAAGAACCCTAACCGTTACAGTAACGCTCAGACCGATTAGTGTCTAAGCCGGCAGATTTCTCTAGCCGGCTCGGTACAGTCTGATTCCCACCTAGACGCGCACGACCTGAACTAATCGCAATTATTCGAACAAAACGGGAGAAAAACGTCGATTTAGCGTCGATCTAGTTGTGATGCGATTCTCGATTGTATTTGATGTAAACAGCGATTTCCTCGAGGTGAATGACTTCCCTCCGACGGTCGCGCCTTTTTTCTGATCTCGTGTATGGGTTTTGTTGCCGACGGTCGACAATGGTTCCGACTGCATGATATATGCTCCTATGTTTACACACGATTGTCAACGAGCTGAGAGCGTTCTAGTTCCACAAAACTAGTTTCTTCAACAGTCAAGATAAGTGGCAGCAATTAACCAAAATTTAAATAAATTAGACTTTTTTTAATTTGTAATTAATTAAGTTGGATTTAGATAAAAAATTGTGCGTGTTCAAACATTTTGACTTTAATCTCACGTTAAGGTTAAGCCGCTTAAATCAAATTCGTGTGCATGTTACTTCTAAATCCTATAAAGCATTTTGATTACATAATTATGTAAATAAAGTCTAGTTTTAAGTAGCTATAGCAGCACAATCGAGTGCAGTTATTAGTAGATTAAACGATAATAAGATATCTTTGTGTTGAAAATGCAAACATGCTTTGCATATATCACTTTTTGTGTGGGGAAATTCATAACAATTAAAATACCTGTGTATCTAGTCCAGGCGGTATGTGAATGCAATGTTGTCGGATGACATAAATAAGATTTTGAAATTATCATTATTGAATGACTGAATATTAGTTCTGATTCTATAGTTTAATCTATTTTTCATATATCTTCTATATATATAAAACTCTTCCGTTACTGAGTGACTGACTGACAGACAACGCTCAGCCGAAACTACTGAGCGATTAAGGTTGAAATTTATTATAAAGAGTCATTAGGGAGTGCAGAGGAGAACTAAGAAAGGATTTTTGGAAATTCTACTGCGAAGAAGGTGAAAAACTTTGATTGTTTTTTTCTTATGTAGTAGCGGGTGAAACCGCTAGGCACCTCTAGTAATTTAAAAGTGCATGCAGTGCCGTAAAGCGCTAAACATTTTTATTATAAGAAAAATATAAAACCAGTAAGAGTTTTGCTACTTTTTATAACTCTATAATAAGCTTAGTAATTAATCTATATCTATTATTAGTCACTATATGTGTGGTAATAGTATTAGTATCTAAGTGACAATTGAATGAGGTGCACTGATCCATTGGTTTCATTATTATAACGATAATTAAATAATCGTGAATTGTGTTACACCTCTAATTGCGTGTCATTTCCTGATAACATCTCAGTAACGTTAATTACGACCAGCTCATTTATACACGAACATATATGCATCCTTTGAACGAGGTTACATTTATTTATTTCTAAATATAGTATGTATTTATTTCTAAATATAATATACCCTCAACTTACTACAAATCCCACAGCTGGGCCCGTGCCCAGCTGTGAGATTTGTGAGAGAAGATCCGTATCTTCTCTCAGAGTAAGAGAGAAGGAGATGAGAAAGATTCAATAGTCCATCAAGCTGGCCAAGCGTCGAACTTCGGACCCACAAAGCTACACTTAAAAAGAACTAAGCTCATGGCTATAAGATTGTTTAGGATGATGAAAACTACAAAGTTGTCAAGGTCGGGAATAAATAGTATTTTAAATTTATCGACTAAATAAATAGTTTCCGGAATAAATAGTCTCTTAAATTTATCGATAAAAAGAAGGCAAGTTCTTTATTTTTATTTTTTTGTTTTTCTTGTCTATGCTAAGGGGTACCTCCTCTCTTATAAACGCCAATGGCTGTTGATGTGCTTTCCACAAATGTATATAATTAGGGTAAATAATAAAGCGCGTTTGTTATTCTCCGGGTACCGAAACACTACAAATGTAATTACGAGACTTCTGGGTTTAATTTTATCGTAGTTTACTTTAAAGTTTAGTGTAATTTAATGATAGTATGACATTTTTTTTATATTATGTGTTTTTTTTATTATAAAACAAAAAAATGTACGAATAAACATTTTTTGTCTCAGAACATTCTGAGATACTTTTAATGCTTGTTAGAATATCTGGCTGAATAACAATTCAGCCAGATACATTATATGAGATACATTACATGTTTGTAATCTTTGCAGATAAGTACATTAAAAATTCAACAGTTTGACTGATAGCTGTTAGCGTAGGCGTAGTAATGGAGTGAATGAATTCCTTTCAGTACAGAACCGTAAAAATTAATAATGCGAGGGAAAATTTTCGTCGTGAAATTTCATTCACGCTCTATATCTCTTGATCGGCGCGGCGACGCTACACTAAAATCAACTTGAGCGATCGTTTTGCGACGAATGCGGATATGTCAAATAACATTCAAATTCTCACACGTGATGTAAGCAGAAAGTGTATTTTTTTTTGTACGACATTCTTTTACACATTTGTTTGATGTAAGAATAAACTAATCTACGGGATTAATTATACATATTTTGGTTATATTTAACGTAGCAGACGCGTGTTGCAGCAAAACAGAATTCTTTCATGCAATATTGTACATAAGCTTACCGTAATACTGCAATGCAGACATATGTCCTAATATTGTTTAGAAAAATATGTTTTTTTTGCCATGGTTTTATCTTTTGACCTTTCTTTAAGCAAAATCGTACTCCCCGTGCGTGGAATATTCGTAAAAAGGGAAAGGTATTTTTCGCTTTGCGTAAGAATCTATAGATTATCGTATTTTTCTACTTAAGACTAACGACTCTTGTATATATAATAAAAGCATAGGCATTACTTTATTTAATTTCCAAGGTATTTACTTACTATATTTTAATGTGATGGAAACCGTCCTTTTTTATGCTAATTCTGTTTGGAGACTTACTTACGTTAAAGTGACACAATTCTCGATTCCTAAGTAGCAAGGTCTAGGTCGATGGCCAGGGGCCTGATAGTCACCCACAGGCGCCGAACAGTTAGTTGCAACACATCACTTCCTACCCTCGGTGGTCACCAGTCAATAATTACCCTTATCCAATGAGCGTGACCGCATAACAGCATAGTTATTGGTTTTTGTTTATAATTTGCATAGCAATTTTCTTTTGCGACTGACTTAAGACGTTAGGAAGCGAGTAGTATACATACTTGAGGCGATAAAACACCGTTTAGAGGTATCTAATGTGTGAATACATAGTGATAGTTTTTTTTTTCACGGTTGAAGTAGCTAACGAGCAACCATAGGCTGGTTGTTGATACAGAACGGGAGTTTTAACTGAAGTCAATCATGGCTACGGTTGCTACACCCGATGCCTAAGATCTTTCACTGAAACAACGAACAAAGAACTGCTTTATGCTAGAAATAAATTAGGGACTATATCATATTACCGTTCATACGTTCATACCGTTCATACTGTCCCAATACCGGGTATGAGTTTGCTCTAAGAGAGTGAGGAGTGAAGTGAGAACTTATGCCATAATCCACCGATCTAGTTAATTGCGAATCAGTAGAAACTACACACCTTTAAGATTTTTTAAAGAACTCTCAGGTGTGTCTCTCCACACGATGTTTTCCTTCACCATATTAAATGATAATTCTTCTATACTAATATTATAACGCAGTAGAGTTTGATTGGTTGTATGGGCTAATCTCAAGAACTACTGATTCGAATTTAATTCTTTTTGTATAGAATAGTCCATTTATTGAGGCTATAGGCAATATAACATCACACTATGTATGTTTTTTTTGTCTTATTTAGTAGCGGATTAAACTGCGAGGCGCGCCTAATTTTTCATACGCACAAAACTTAAAAATCAGAAGTGTCTGGGATTATAACCTCCGAACAAAAGGCCGAGCTTTAACGAATAACCTTTCACTACTGTTATACTTGTATTATACTAAATCGAAAAAACTTCGATATTGAATTATTTAGAACTCTTTGAATGATAATAGTTATACTACATGTGTAAAGCTCTCGTTACGTTGAAGACGTATTGTTAATAAACCTATATACTGTTTTTCTCAACGATGGTATAGCTCATCGAGCCGAGAAATCTGTGCCTTTGTATAGAAAACCGACCTAGAAATATTGTGTGCCCTGATTTCATTTCATCGTGGCTATGAAGTTCTCATTAAAGGTTTTTCCTCATTTTAATTTGGAAAATGAGGAAAAACCTTTAATGATCATGTGCCACAGGTTCATACAGAACATGTACTGTATATACATATCTTTTCTCCGGAAATATAAACTTATATTTATTTAAATATAAATGACGACCCGCGTAGCGGGGCGGTCACCATACCGACTTGTCACGCAGGGGGTTCGATTCCCAGCTACGCAGACATCTGAATGATGAATTTTGATTTCTGTTCTGCGTCCGGGTGTTTGTGTATTCGTCTTTATGTGTTCATGGTACCCATGACACAGGAGAAAATCCTGGTATGGGGATATGTGTGTAGAAAGCGTCTTTTTTTTAATGCAATTTATTGTGATATGTGCCTGGAAGGGAAACGAACTTAAATCTCTCTGCAAGTCATATCGACATGGGGACCACTACACAGCACGGTTAGTTATTGATAAATTTTGTGGTATATTTTTCGGTAGAGAGAAAGTCATATTGATTAGTAAAAACAATTGAGTTTTCTACGTGTAAGGGTGGAATTGACTCAATAAGTAGGTTATTTAGTTATGACTCTAATTTAATACATATTTATGCATAGCTATAGTAACAAATATTTATGTTAAAAATACTATAGCACCATGTCTACAGATACCTACATAATAATGGTATTTCTCGTACACGAATGACAATTGACCCTCTTAATGTTTGTCTGTGTGCGTGATAATGACGTGCGTGTGTAATTACTCGAGATGCAGAGCGCGTTTCCGAGGGTGAACTGTGGCACCAGGACACTTCATGTACCTCCTGTTAATTCTGAGTATCGAGCTTCATGCTTATTAATGGCTGCTACGGTATTTGGGTAACCGTAGTTTGCTTTGTGTATTTGTTTTGTCTTACAGCGGCAATGATGTCATTTTACTATTTCGGCTAAATTTCTCCAACAAGTAATGTCCGTTTGTAAAAGTTGAGCCGATACATAATGTTCATTCATTAATATTAATTTTATATTGATATTATAGTAATGTGTATTACATGTTTAACGTGTTATTTGTCTTACATTATCAATCGATTGGGTATCTTTGTTACTTGATCTGGATGATTTGAAATTCGAATTCGATTCGAATTTTTAACTTTAATATACGAGTACTTCTATTATTAAGGAAGAATAAGCATTGTGAATCAATTTTATCAATTAATTTAACGAAAAATATAGCGGTCTTGTGAAAACTGGACATACATACGTTAACTGAAAATTGTACATAATTTCAAAAAATATATTTGAGATGCGTATAAGTTATACTATTCGATGTACTTCTCAGAAGTGAGTGAATCCTGACAACCAAATATTATCAATAAATTAAAACTTACAATATTATCAATAAATTTGGTATTAAAGAGGCATAAAATTATAGTTAATTTATTGTCAAGGTTAATTTACTTACTACTTAAGATAAGTTAGGAAGTGGTGCGTGATGCTATACTTTTGAGTTGTTAGTCATGGTTGTAGAATGTAGGCCGACCATCGATTTTCCACAAACGCACTCAATTGGTTACGGTTTACTTATTAAACTGTGAAACGATGAGTTAACAAATTTTTTATGGCATTGTAGTAGAAAACGAGCATAAAGTTCATCTGATAGTAAGTGCTTTTACGTACAGCAGGGGTTCCACTTGAAGCCGATCACAGATGCGTTGCCACTTTTAAAGACTAAGATGGTCGTTTCGTAAGTAAATCAGCAGTCAGCATGTATAAATAAAACACATATCACTATAACTTAGTCCTCAGGGTAGCAACGCAACTTGCTATAAAATTACCTCTGGTAGTACTGTAGTCCTACTTGGGGTTGACTATGGTCCATATGTGTATGTGTCCCTGGGCCACTTACCAACGTAAACTGCGCGTTCATTTGGTCTTGTCATATTATAATAAAAGTTAACATATATGTTGACTAGTTAAAATGTAAATAAGGTCAATGAAATAAGTAACTAACTGAATTTTACATTACCTCCGACCGGACGCGTGTAGCAACTGTCCATTTAATAACCGTAGCACATATACGAGATAACTGCAACAATGGGATCTGCGGAAACCGCGAAGATCATCACGATTGTGCCGCACATCATAGTTTAGACTTTAAACGTGATGCTGTAAAATGCAGTTTAATTTATCACCATCGACGATATTCCTTCTATACGCTAACCGCACGCAACGGTGTCTTATTTGGTAAGCCTAGATTTCAATCCATGGTTTTACGTTCTAGATCTTCACAAATTCACGGTTTGCAATCTAAACAAATTTATATCTTACTAATATTATAAAGATTAAAGTTTGCATGGATGTATATGTTTGTTAGTCTTTTACGCAAAAACTGATCGAATTTAATGAATTTTGAATCGTAATTAATATATGCCATACAATAAAAACATGACCCAAGTAGACGGCGCTGCGGGAAAAACTAGATATTCACTTCTGACTAATTATAATAGAGTCTAAACTATTTATTAAGTTATAATTATTTATAAAGTTTAACAATGTGTGTTAAAGTTTAAAGACAATAGGTTAATTTTATAATGTAGACATCCAGTAAATAGGATTACCTTACATTAAATAGGGCTAAATATAATTTATTGTTTCTTTGGATTATAGTCTGCGTGTACGAAGTAACGGGTAACAGTTAGTTTCTTATACTTTGTTCTTGATTCAGTAGTGATGTAGTTTATCGAATTTGTAGCAAACACTTGATGTAATTATTGTTGTTATTTCCCTTCTTTTAGATTCCAAATTGACAAACTGGTATGTACATTATACGGTATTGAATAAGTGTATAGTATTTAAGGTATTAAATATTACAGCTTAAAGACGTGTGTTACGTACTGTAATTGGAATTGGAAGCTTGAGATTAGACTCATACACCGGTGGCAATATTGCTTACTGAAGCTCAAACACCCGATCAGAAAATAATATTGCTATTATCGCTCATGACTTATAAAGGCGTGGCGGTTGTTCCGCTATATTTAATACACAAATATTTTTTACCACCACTAATTAATTCACAAATTGTTTAGTAAACATTTTATTAATGCTTCAACCCGCCAATTTAGGTACTTAATTGATAATAATAGTACAGTTACGGCCAGCGGCACACTTTAGGTAGCAATTTTAACGTAAGTACCCATTAAATAAATGACCATAAATAATTACTATGACAGAGAGTAATACTATTAATAACGCTTTCTACACTCATAGCCCCACACTAGTATTTTTCCTATGTCAGCAACTCACACAAAGACGACATAAACACCCAGACCTAGAACAAAAATCTAAATTCGTCATTTAGATATCTATCAGGTGAATTGATTGAAGCATTGATTGAGGGATTGAATCCAGAAGCCACTGCGTGTCAGACCGGTGTCATGACTGCTCCATCCCGTGGTTAATATGTCAATTTATTTTGCATAAAATTGACGTAGGAGTTTCATACCCTACATAGTAGAACCCTACATTGAAGTAGCACACGAGCATGCAGTCCACCTGATG
>DWLI01001947.1:0-14165 GCA_018249915.1 Cecropterus dorantes dorantes | reverse complement strand
TAGATGCTTTTTTATCACTTTGAGATGAAGCGAATCGAATGAAATTATAAAACAAATGAAAAAAACTTACTTTTAAATAATAGTTTTAAATCAATTTATAAGTATACCTACAATGATTATTGCCGTGTTTGGTGATCCGTTGCTTGATGTTAGACCCACATATCTTCCAATTGAATAAACCAAATGCGAGAACATAAATGTTACTGGAAATTAAGGATAGGACTTTGTATATCCTTTAGAGTTTAGGTAAATCAATATTCTTGAATAAAAGCCTGAAGATTGTTGTTTAGTAATGTAGAGTAAGATTAAATGCTGTTTTGTACACAATATAGACAATAACACAAATATAAAGCCTACATACTGGCTTAGGGTTACGCTCTATAATTACTTAAGTCAAATCCTTTAAGTCACAAAGGGGGAAACTTTTGTCTTAAGCGTACGTTTTTCTTAATCTAAATTAAATGCTTATGGCTATTAATGCATTCATTTAGTGTCACAATCGTTTAGTATCGAGTCTTATTATAGGATTTCATTCGAAAAAAGTTATTTTTTTATTTTAATTTTATCATTACAAATACAATTCAAACAAGTATTCGTATTTGTATATTTTAGTGTTTGTTAATTTAAAAAAATATATTTTTCAACAACGAATCGTTAAAAATCTATCTAACATGCGATTTTTGCATATTAAAGTAGATAATATAGATCAAGGTATGAATATGATAGCATAGGATGTTAGGATATCATGATTTACATACATTACCCACGCCGTTGGTGCGCTACGAACCATCGACCGCCACCTTATATATGAGTGTAACGAATTCGCAGATGGCTGCCGCGAAATGATTTTTATTAAATCGACGGAGCCAATAAACGAGCAGCTGGGAGCTTACGAAAGCATGCCAAGTATGTGTCAAGGAGACATTTTTTATAGGTTTTTCTGAAATGGAAGCAGGAAACGATAACTTAAAGCTCACATTTAGTGGCCCTTTCCATACATTATAACGGATTCTCTTTTTATATGGTCATTACTGCCGCCCATGAACACCTGGAAGCAGCTTTATATAGGGGTCCTATCTGAAGTAGATCACAGATACGTTGCTACTTCTGAAGACTAAGATGGTTTTTGAGGCGACCATCTTATAAGTGAGCCGGCATCATCACCCTTCTACCGAAACGCAAAAACTGATTCACGCTAGGAATACGTGTGGCGGTGGTACCTCCCCGGTCGAACTACACTGATTTACCACCTGGTAAATGTTTCCAGGGATTCTATATATAGTAGGTATATAGTAGGAAAACCATGATAAATTACAGTAGTGTCACATCATTCTACCACTTCCATTTTACCATAACACGGTTGATATCATAGTCACCTTGATCTTTTGTAGATTAAATATTAAGGTTTATATATATAATATTGTATATTAAATACATTTTTTTAAACACGCTTTCTACACTCATACCCTACACAATGTTTGTCTCCTTTATATGTATTATAGGTATGTATTTGTATTACATCAAAATAAAATATACATAGTATCTTGGCCATGCTTAGAAACAGCTGAATGGACATTGGGAGGTTTCTCATTAACCTCGTGTAAAACAAAATTCAATCTTAATTTAATATTAAAAACATTTAGACAATAATTCGGCATAATTCTATGGTTACTATAGTATTATGCCCTTTATACGATTTTTTATAGTATGGAAGTAGCAAACGAGCATGCAGCCCACTTGATGGGAAGTGGATACTGCCGCCCATGGACATCTGTCATCAACTCTAGGTAAAATCAAAGTCTCACAGAAGGTTAACCACAGATGTGTTGCTACCCATGAGGACTAAGATGGAATGCCTCGTAAAAGTATGTGTCCCTTACCAAACCCTTCAGACAGCACATAACACTGCTGTTATTAGGCAGAAATAGGTATGGCGGTGGTGCTTTCGGAGTCGACCTACAAAGACGACCCGCGTGGCGGAGCGGTCGCGGTGGGTTTCCGGGTTCAATTCCCACCAGACATCGAGACATCTTAATGATGAATTTAGATGTCTTTTCTGGGTCTGGGTGTTTGTGTATTCGTATTTGTGTGTCCACGGCACGCGCGACACAGGAGAAAATGCTAGTGCGGGGCTATAAGTGTAGAAACCGTGTCTTAAAAAACCATCGTCAAACTATACGTATACCCACTGCTTTTTTATTGATTTGCATAAAGATATTTAAAAACCATCGCAAAATGGATGATATACCAGCTATAATCGATTATGATTAGTGCATTCAGAATTTAACCATGGATTTGTTCAGCTGGTACCGACCTTGGAGTGCATTCGGATTCCACAATCGGAGGGAAAGGACGGGTACCGGTAAGGCACGGATTGCGTTACGGGAGCCCTCGACAGTTGAATGGTTCCCATCGTGTTGCATAGTTGAGAAATTCATTGCGTAATGTTTGCTCTCTGATCTAGATTTTGCATGCTGTAACGCAAATCAAGTATTTTTAGGCCTTTAGTTGTGCGCAAGCAGTGCCACAAATCACAAGCATGTCAATGTTTGCTTAATAAAAGGAAAATCTACTTATGTACGAGTACGAGTACATGAGAAAATACACAAAAAAGTGTGTGCAATTCAACTCGCAGAAATAAAACTTAGCTTACTTAAACTTAATGGATAATATAATAATAATAAAAATATAAATTAAGTTTTGTCAATCATCGATTAAATAGTCACTTCAGCTCATACTTGGAAATCTTATTTCGCATATACCAAATTATACAAGCGAAGTTAGCGGAGTAAAATAGTTGGTGTGATTTAGAGAGGTTACAGCGCCATCTAGTTGTAGCGTTGACAACTGCTTACGTATCGCATTTTATTTCATCGAGTTCCAAATATTTTTTTCCTAAAACATATGATAAAATTTTGAGAAATAAATAAGGGTCTGTGTTTGGTAAGAACATTGCACTTATTACAAGCATTGATGAACAACCACTCATCGTATTAATAGAAGTCGCGGTGTATTATAAACAAATCTGCTACCGGTCAAATCTGAAATTGTGCAAACTTATTTCGAAAATGTTTAGGTTTGAAAAAAGAAATGAAAAATTATCTAGATGATACGTTGTTTATTTAATATATCTTGATGTAACACTAACTAATGTTTAATCTTCCATATTAGATACATTACAACAAGTTATTGTTTTTATTGTCAATAACCTCCACGGAACCAGCCGTGTTGATAATCAAGGGTTGTGTATGAGACAATCGGCCGGTTCTCAGGCAAGTAGACAAGTTTTGTAAGCAGCATTGCACTGCACTAATATATTATTTTGTTACGCCAGTGATGGAGATTGTTTCCATAGCAAACAATCTGTTTATTCACCAACTAGCTTCTGTATAAGCACTATAGACATAATGTGTGTATATTTATGTTATATCCTTTTTCTAATTAAATGACTTAAGGAGCTCTTATACGCATAAAATTGTTACAAAAATATACCTAACTTTAAACACAAAAATCGTTACCACAAAGAAAATATAAAATAGTTTGGAAAATTAAAAAAAGCAGTAAGCTTTTTAAAGAACATTCGGTCAATATAAACAAATAGGAATTGTGGCTTAATCAGCTTTATAGTCAACCAAACATGCCTATTTGACTCACCTAAACTAGCACCCTTACAATATATACTTTTGAGACCAGTTCAGGAGGATAAGTAATAAAACGACGACCCGCGTGGCGGAGCGGTCAACATACCGATCTGACGCGCAGTGGGGACCGGGTTCGATTCCCGGCCAGAGAGACACATGAATTAGATTTTGGTTTCGGTTCTCGGTGTTTGTGTTTTCGTTATTGTGTGTCCATGGCACCCGCGACACAGGAGAAAATGATAGTGCGGGGCTATGAGTGTTGAAAGCGTGTTTTTTTAACAAAAGCAATTCTGTCATTCAAAGTATTTTTTTCTGTTGCTCCACCTAGCTGTATGTTATTAACTTCTATAGAGTACAGTCAAACACTACGTGTTTGACGTGCGATATACATACATATATGGCCAGGCATTCTTTAGTAACATTAATGATAGCTAAAATTTTTGCCACGTACATAATTTTTAGGGTGAATTTTCAGGATTTCAAGTGTGTAAATTTAGCCAAATTGGAAACTATGAGACAGCTAACTAATCTGAGAGGAGTTACGGGGCCAATTTTTAAGGAAGGCTTATATCGAAAAATAATATTTAAAAAAATCTCCTTAACAGGGAAGGTATCAGTTACATTTTGAAAATAAATCACATCTGTATTATTGCGCGATGCAATAGCCAATAACAAGCGATTAACCAATATAGAATCACTTACAAGGATAATATATAACTTATGGATAACATTTCTCATCTTTGGCAGATAGTTTAGCGATGCACAAATTGCAACATAACGATTGTCAAATCGATACAATTCTAGTGTTATTTGCATTCGATTTTGCAGAATCGTATTATTTTCAATTTATAATTCATCTACACGTATCGTCACGTTCAATATGTAAATATTATTTATTTTTATTACATTTTGTTTATCCAAGCGAAATAATTTGCATTAATTTACGTTGTAACACTAAATTTATGTCTTATAACAGCTTCCCACGGTTCGTGACTCTATGAATTTATAAACCGATGTGTAAATATATTTGCCGAATAAAGATCTAGAACATTTGTATCAACTACTTTTCACATTGTCTGTAATAAAAAAAAAAACATCCGCCATCTTGGCGCGTCCGCCTAATTTCTAGAATAGCTAATCGTGCATTTTCATCTACAAAACACTTGTAAGACCATTTCAGCTCAATGAGTTTATAAAAAAAACTCGGATAAGTGTGAGTCGGACTCGCGAACGAAGGGTTCAGTACCAATCTATAAAAAAAATATACGATGTAACTCAATATTTACGATTTTCGCACTTTTTCCTTTATCTGTTCTATAAGACGTTGCTTCCTGTATGCTGTAGCTGTTTTGCGAAATCCGAAAATTTGCGGCACAAACGGCTGTATCTTTTGATTGCGTTGGGTTGGAAGTTTGATTTTTTCACAGCTTTTGCAAGACGAACGGACGGACAACAAAATAATCCTATAAAGATTCCGTTTTTTTCCTTTTGAAGTACGGAACCCTAACAAATGAAAAAAAAATATGTTTGAAATAATACATAAATAAATATTTTTAATAAATAAATAAAACGTACCTATAAGTGACAAGTTAAAATAGTTTGTTGTAAATAAAATACTACATAGATTTGTAACATAATAAACAAAAAAATGTTTTTTGCATGATACAGCGCTTAAGCAATATACGACCAATACCTTGTCAATCCAGTTTGTTCCCTAGAACGAGAACAATGAATGAGTAACGGTGTTGTAATACCTCTCAACACAAGAACAAGTTCTACTGCGAGCGACTGGCGAGTAGACCAACATACCTAAATATATATTTTTGCACTAGCGACCCTTTGCTGATGTAAATGTGGTGGGATGCTTCCCAATTTATATAAAGTAAAAACATCATTTATGTTAGAACTTAATAAGAATAAAAGTTTGAAAGATTTGATAAACTTGGAATAACTTGAAACAAAAACTAGTTTTAGTTCCAAGTTATTACAAAACAACTGATAAAGGACAATTAATGAGAGGTTATTAAAATTATTATTTTGGTTAACGCTAGACGTTACCGTTACCGTTACATTATCAGAAGCTAAAGGAAAATATAACTAAGCAATATTATAGATTGTAATGTTAACTAAGTAAAATAAATTATATCACTAGTAATTGCTAAAATCGGCAATCCGCGACCCGCGATCATCTTGCGTCCCGTGTACCTAAATAATACCGGCTTTTGCGCCGTTTTCGTTTTTAAAATTAATTTTTAAAAATTTTAGAGATTTCGTCCAAATGATGCCGGCATCGCGCCAGCAATGTGGTGTGAATTGCTCAACGATTGTCGATAGCTGCTCTAGAAGAAAGATTCAATGATGTGTTCATCATCTTCTAGAACAGCGGTCATAATTATTGTTTTACTTTTGATACACTACTACAATATGAATCTTCAGACAAATCATAATACAATAAAAAAAATGCGACAAACTACCACTTGTACACCCCTGCATCTATTTGGACCTTTCTAGAAATCTCATCGCCAAAGTCGCCTTAAGTCGTGCGAGTACACATTTTATTATCAGTTTTTATCAACACGCCACAACGCAACCTGCATGCAATTAACCCACAGCGACTAGCTACTAACATGCTTAATTACAGAGGATGTATACATTCCTTGTAATTAGTGTATATAAACTTGGATTATCAGTTCCGGCTCGATATGGAAGTATTTTGATCGTCTTTTTTATAAGGTTGAAGTAGCAAACATGCATGCAGTCCACCAGATTAAAAGTGCCCACTGCTGCTCGTGGACATCTTAAAGCAACTTCATACAGAACAGGTGTTCTATCTGAAGTCAATCCAGTATCGGCATTAGGGTAGGGCGCGATTGGGTCGTCGTCCAGTATGCCGGATAAAAAGGAGCGCCGGTTTTTATTCGTTTTATATATAGTTTAATACATAGTATTTTTTAAATTAATTATTTCATTTTATATTGAATTGCGCTAAAACAAAGGGGCGCCTCAAAAAATCTCGCCCAGGGCGCTGGTAGTGCTAAAAACTGCACTGAGTCAATCATAGATGCGTTGGTACACCCGAGGACTAAGATGGTCGCCTCATATGTGAGCCGGCAACCACACCCTTCCAACGAAACGCAGGAACTGCTTGTTGCTAGAAATAGGTGTGGCGGAGGAGACGAACTATACTCGTTATACCTCCAAAAACCATCTTACTGTATTAGGATTTCTTTAGGTCTCGTAGTAAATAATACGTGATAGGAATGGTACACAGAGAAAACGAGAGGAATTTAAAATTTCGGAAAATTGAATCAAATACTTGAAACTATTCCTTATAAATTAGTCTTTAGTCTAGCGAATTAAAGAGATACGTGCTAAGTTTTGTGCTAGTAATAGATAAAAAAACATTAATAGCGGTCCACTAATGTTCGCGCGCTTTAAGAATCTTCCCAAATTGTAAAGACAATTTTTACAAAATGCAAATTTTATATTTTTACAAAACGCAAATTTTGCATTAAGCCATAGTGAAAGAGGATGTTTTACACAATAGTTTGATATTATGATGCAATAAGACAATAGAATTTATTATAAAATCATAGAATTACCTACTTCAATTTATTTATGTGATAATAACTCTTATATTTAATTCATCATTTTATACCCCTATTTCATATACAAGGCACTAAATTGTATTTACCTTGATAAAAAAATATTTAAATTTAATACAAAAATACTAATTAGTTAAAAAAATAGAATTGTGGGTTTTAAAATCGTAAATAAATCTCGATATTTATAATGTTTCAGATTAATTACTCTACTATAAGATAAATGACTCTCTCCTTTTATTATATTTTAAATTTAAATTTATTAAATCTTCTCGTAAATTAATTTTAAATTAATTCGATTAATGACTGAACTTTACAACACTACTACGTATTCAATTATAACAAGAAATTATGCAAAAAATGTATTAATGGCAATTGGAAACGAGGCCATGGCGTCGCCGTGGCCGATTTTTGAACTTCTACCCTTGAAATCGCAATAGTAAATAATATCTGCTTTATATATATCATCAGAACTTGTTTCCGATCATTTTGGACGGGTCATCTGCGTCACAGTGTGACGATATGTATTTCATTAATTTTATAGTTTATGTGGGTAGAAAGCATTGATGTGTATTTTATTTTCTAGCTGTGTCACGTGATTTTGCTCGCGTTAAAAAACATATCTATATAAATGAATAACATTGAAGTGTCTGGTTCTAACATCAAAATAACAGCTTTTTAATAAATGTATTTGAAAATATTTTCTAATATTTACTTAAGTAAGTTTTCAGTGAACCCTTTCCCTAAATTTACTTTTCATTCTCACTTTTTCTTTATTTGATTTACACTTCCAATAAGGCAGTAAAAATTCTCAAGTTCGCTCTATTTATTACTTAATTTGTACAGAATAATTATGTTAAAATCAACATACTGCATATTTATGAAAATAAGGACAGGACCTTGTACTACGAGTGATACATAGGTGCCTCAAAATTAATTATGTTTTTAACATAAACAGAATTGAATGCTACAGTCTGAGAAACACTGGCTGTTAAAATAATTATTAACATTAAAAACGCTTTTGCTTTCTACACTCATAGCCCCACACTAGGATTTTTTCCTGTGTCGTGGGAGCCATGGACACACAAATACGAATACACAAACACCCAGACCCAGAACAGATATCTAAACTCGTCGTGTATGGTGACCGCTCCGCCACGAGGGTCGTCATTCGTAACATTTTGACGAATATTGGAGAGTAATACAACTCCACCCCCAAAATGAATTTTGTAATTTTAACATGGAAATAAATAATGCTAGAGACCTAGAAACACTATTAAAATTATTTTTATTTATATTTTTGAATATTTATCGAATTCTAAGGGAGAACACACTTCGGCGTCACGTCACGTCAAAACACACCACGTTCACATAACGTGACTTCACGTTTAAGTTCACGTCAGCTTGCCTCACATCACTACACCTCAACGTTCCTGACCTTACCTCACTTCAGATCCCTGCACCTCTAACCTTCATCATCAACAACTATTCTTGTTCGCTACAAAAAGTTATGTTCTTTCCAACAAAAATATTTGATTTTAAACGAATATTATCACGGAATTAATTCATTTTAATTTATATTTAACGCGATATGGAACCTAAAAAAACGAACTAGACCAAGGGTAGATAGATTAATCCATCTATACTAGTGCTTGTCAACGGCTTCTGCTTGGCACCACAGTTTTGCCGTGATTTTCATGCAACTGGGGCAAAACACCGCCAAGAAGAAATTTAAAAAACCAAATAATTTTGACGACCCGCGTGGCGGAGCGGTCACCATTACCGGTCTGATACGCAGTGGGTTCCGGATTTGATCTAAGGCCAGACAGACATCTGAATGATGAGTTTAGATTCTATTCTGGGTTTAAGTGTTTATGTGTCCAAAGCACCCGCGACACAGGAGAAAAATCTACTATAGAAAGCGTTTACATATCGTGAGTGCCCATTAAATATTACAATAACTATATATTTCAGATGGTAAATTTCGTAAAATACTTAGCGGTACCCTTTACGAATGCTAGGAAAAATATAGAGAAAAGATATTCGCAAGTATTTTTGCTTATCTTATATGTGCATTCTTCCATAACAACTGTCATTAAACTGTATCGTTTATGGTATTCGAGGAAAATGTTACGATACAACACCACACAGCGATAAAACAATATTTATGAATATACAATAATAAGGCGATATTTATTAGAATCTCAACAATGCACGTCAGTAGAAAAGTTATTGGAATTCATTTTGACATGATATGATTATATCATTTTCCTGAAGTTGCAAGCGGATATGAAGTTTACCCCATCAATTGATGCATACTATAAGTGTTCAAGTTTGGTTATGCAGAAGCAAAACTTGACTGTGTTTTTGTCAAATTCGCCCATTTGATACAACGATGACGTAAATTAGTAATATAAACGCATTTAGGTCGATGTTGTATTAAACGAGCGATATTTACAGTCCTAATCTTGAGGTAACATTTAGTCTTCATATAACTAAAATCTATCTGCTCTGCCAAGAGTTAATACGGTTAAGAATGAAATAAACTTAACACCTATCTCTAACGTGAAGTATTTATCGCGTTTCGGTGGAAATGTATGGTTGCTGACACACTTATGAGGCGACCATGTCAGACTTCGTGAGTAGCAACGTACGTACGTGGTCGGCTTCAGATAGAAGGACTCTATACGAAGTTGCTTACAGATGGCAATCACTTACAATCAGGAAGACCGCATGCATACCAGTATGGAGGCATAGAAAGAGCATACTCCAAAGTACCGTCTAGCACACTGAACGCCGTGTTCCAAGTGTAAATACAGAAAATGAAACAAACAAACATGTATTCAATTTTTTGTATTAATAGCGGCACTATTAGCAAAATAAATCATTGCGATCTGAGACCTCGTCCTTGTAAATAGTAACCCTTCTACACCCGTTTACTACTTTAACATGATAATGAAAACTACATTTTTAAACGCGTTTGAAACTGCGGGCTACAGCTAGTCATCATAAAAAAGCTTTTAATCATCAGCGCTAATGTATATCATTAATATCGTGGCGTGTTTCACAAAAATTAAGAACTTTACTTAAGAAGTAACGTTGGATAAGGTAAATAGGTATATCGAGCAAATCAATTTAATAGCTATCAATATATTGCTTTTGCATTAATAAGATTACATAATTCGCTTGCCATTAAGCAATTATCTATACAATTATAAGTATTTTAATATTATAACCTACATTCACAAGTTATAAAGAACTGTAAATTCATTGGAAAACTGATAAATAATTAACTAGACATGTTCGTCATAGTTGTTGTCTTCTGTTAATATAGTTATGTAAAAATTACTCGTACCTATTATATAAAAGTGTTTAATAAAGGTAGAACTTCGTTCGATTCCGGAAGCTCCATCATCACAACTGTCATATAACAACAGTGTTAATCACTGCTTTGTTTTGGCTCGAAGGATGCGGTGAGGTTTGTACGAAGTTTGTACGATTTGTACGAAACGTTCCAACTTAGTCCTTAGGGTAGCAATGTATCTGTGACTGACCTCAGATGACATATTTAAAGTCAAATTTAATTGTCTCACGACCAGGCCAGTCACAGGCCATAGGAAGTAGTAAGTACAAAGTAGTTAGTCGCGGGCAATAGTATATATATAAGGTGTAAAGATCAAGGAAAAAAGGTTTGCTCGTCTCCTAAAATGACTCAGGAAAAGGCAGGGCGCGATAAAAAGTGGCCGCTAAGGATATAAGTAGTCTGATCTAAAATGATCATCCAGTCTTATATGAAAATTAACCGCTCGCTAGAATTGAGCATAATTCTGTGCCCTGATTTTTGCCAAACATGCCGTGATTTTTGACAATTTGACAAAAATAGTAGAAGTCTAATTTTTTGTCAAATCAACTTTTAATACCAATTTTTTTCTAACAAAAAAAAACAGATCTATCAACAGATGACCCTTTAGAAAAACGTTTACAAAAATATCAATGGACAGATGTCGGTTGTTCTAACAATTGTGGTGTGGTCAATTTGGTCATCACGCTAACCATAATTTTGCAAAATTTTAAAAATTATGGCACATTTGGCACGCGCTTTACCAGGCGCACAGAATTTAGTTCGTATGACACATGTACGAGTATTTTCTTGACTTGCTCATATGAGCCACTATCGGAGCATCTCTTCAATGACGTATCCTTCACGGATTATTAATTATAATTACTGTAATCTCGCGAACACGTAACATCTCGAAATTACTTGTACCTTGTTGTTGTACGCTTGGAATATTAATTGGAATTAAAATTGTTGTAGGAAAAATCTTACATCTATATTTTCCTATTGTCTGAGACGTGTAATTGATAGATGTTTATGGACCATATATATAATAAAAACCGGCCAGGTGTGAGTCAGACGTGCGCTCGAAGTACCGTAACATTATCCATAAAATACGTTTGTTGTACGGGAACCCCTTTATATATTTATTTTATTTTGTTTAAAGTTTTGTTGTTATTGCGGCAACGGAAATATATCATTTGTCTGTGACAATTTCAACTGTCTAGCTATCACGGTCCATGAGTTACAGCTTGGTGACAGACAGAGGGACAGCGGAGACTTAGTAATAGCTTAGTTTGCCATTTTTACCCTTTGGGTAAGGAACCCTGATAATTATTTCCTTGCGTCTGTACATCACTATAAAATAAATGGTTTAGACCTTTAGACGACTGAGAATGAGTGATAATAGATTTGTTTTATGATTTTTAGTACATTTTTCTATTTATCTGTGTTTGAAATCGCATAAAACCAAAACTACTGAATTAAATTTAAAGGATTTAAAATATTATATTTCGAATTTGATTTAACATGTAAATTAAATCTATCTTTATTATTTATCAAAAGTTATTACTATGTAAATTTATGTTGTGTGTTTTATATAATTAAGTATAATTCTGTGCCCTGATTTTTGCCAAATATGTCGTGATTTTTGACAATTTGTCAAAAATAGAGTAAGTCAATTTTTTTGTAAAATCAACTTTTTATGCCAATTTTTTTCTAACAGAAGAAACGGAGATCTATCAACAGGTGACGCTTTAGAAAAACGTTTAAAAAAATCAATGGATAGATGTATTACTATGTAAATTTATGTTGTATGTTTTATATACGTGACTGAAACCAGAAGTTACCTAGTATGTACATATAACATTAATAGATTAAGTAAA
Organism: Cecropterus dorantes dorantes; assembly: GCA_018249915.1. NCBI lineage: Eukaryota > Metazoa > Arthropoda > Insecta > Lepidoptera > Hesperiidae > Cecropterus > Cecropterus dorantes. The sequence goes on along the minus strand of DWLI01001947.1, from coordinate 1,702 downwards.
ATAAGTTAAGCAAAAGAAAAAGTAACAAAGAAATAACAAAACATTACTGTAAAACTTGCGTTAACCAAAGCTAAGCCTCGTTCATTTGTATTTGTGTCGTTATAGTTTCCTTTTTGTATTAAAATGATGTCTATGAATTTCTTGACGGATCTTCTCAATTAAGGTCGTGTTCCGATCTGTTGGTAGAGTAAGAAAAAATATTGTAATTGACGATTTGTAAGTGCCACCGTAGGCCTATGCAAAATAAAGGCTTATAAAAAATATTTTATTTCATTTCATTTCTAATCTCTCAGTCAAAACTATCTTTTTACTATCCTAGATATAGACTTCTTTTACAAACGTAAAAATAGCATTCTCATTAACAAAAACGACATTGAATACATAAGTTATAAGTATGGGCCAGAGTCCATCCATTCTGCATAAGCACGTCCAAGTTAGTTTTATTACCCATAATTAAAATAGGAGTCAATATGTGTAATTATTGTCTATGAGTCGATACATTTCCGTTCTAGCTAGTTAGGTACTAGCAATATAACAGTTACCTAGAATTTACTTGTAGGCATTTTGAAACAGATTTTTATTACTACTGATCTTATAAAATCTTAATCAATGACTGAAATTAAATATACACTAATTCTGTGTTAACTCTGTTATCTGGTCCGATTTTCAAAATCAAAATTATCCGAGGCGTTTTTACTTAGTCCTCAGGACCTATTTGTTGCGGACCTCAGATAGAACCACTAATACTATACAGGGTTGATTGCAGATGTTCATGCATGGCACTAGCTGCTTCATGCAGTGGCCGCTGCTGCATGCTGATGGCCTGCGTGCTCATTTGCTACCTGCCTAACCATACCTACATTCCTAGCTTCTACCTACATACCTAGAGATCTGACCTACGAGTATTTTGTCATCAAATAACTACCTCACACTTTTATCTAAAGAGGCACCAAGTTTATGTAAGGCGTCAGTCTAATGATTGACTCAAGCTCAGTATCACACACGAGGTCACTATAAACGTCTGTATCGAAGATCAATAGTCACTCTGAGTCGTCACGAGTTATTTTGGTCAATATGGAACATGTTATCGAAAAGTCCAAAAAAAATACACAATAGAAATAATATTTTCTAGATTCTTGTATAGTGTATTCTAGATGCAGAATAATTGTAATTAGAAAGTTGCTCTTACCAGTACACCTTATTACGTACAAATCTGCATTTTCAAATACACTACTGTAAGTGTATTTGATCCTTATCAGCTTTTTAAAAAAGGAAATGTAAAAACAAATGTGTTTAAATTGCAAGCAATGGAACATAATTGTGCAAAATAAAATATACTATCTTTATCCCGCGGCTCCGCTAGCTTAGTTCATGTTTACCACAGTGAAAAGTAAGCCATGTTAATTTATTACACTGAAGTAGCAAACGAGCATTCAGTCCACCTGATGGTAAGTATTATTAATTACTTACACTTATTATATTAAAAATAACATTATCTTGAACAAGGTAATTCTGAGGAACAATATTATTTACAATGATTTATATCCGTGAAAACTTTTAATTGGCTTTCTTTTTTTTGTATAATATTATGTTTAAAATGTCAACTAGCTGTAAGTTTTCTTAAGAAATAAAAAAAAAGGTGTGTGTGCGATTCACACACGATAGAAGTGAAACTTCAGTAAATCGAGAAAAGAATGAGATG